>JAAAKL020000398.1:0-43322 GCA_010016065.2 Carybdea cf. marsupialis auct. non (Linnaeus, 1758)
TCGGGTGGTCAGCGTCGGCGACAACACCGATCCGGGCCTTGCCGAGACGCTCATCGTCAGCCTGAGCTCGTTCTACGCCGCGGATTCAGAGAGCCTGACGCTCACCGAAACGATGGCGGATAGTAGCGTGTTTGAAGGTGAGATTCCGCTTTTGTGGATCGATCCACCGACCAGCTCGGGGAGCCCGGGTAACGGCGTGCTCGAGACCGAAAACAGCTACGTTCCAGAGCAGTTGCCCGACGTGGTGACCGCCACCTACAGCGGTGCCAACGCCACCGCGACGACGGTTCCCCTGCGCCTGTCGCTGATCGACAACTTCGGCCAAGACACCGAGATCTATGCCGAGGGCGACCGGGTCTACGTCCGGGTCGAGAGCCACACGGTCAACGATCCGGGCGCCATCGACGTCGTCGACGTCTCGGTCACCGCCCTCGGCTCGGGTGACGTCGAGCAGATTCTGGCCAATGAGACCGGTTATGACACCGCGATCTTCGAAGGCTCCGTCCAGCTCGGCACCAGCAGCCAGTCCTACGATGAACGACTCAACGCCGTCGCTGGCGAACAGATCGAAGCGCTGCGTTATCCCTTTACCGGCACTGGGCCACCGATCGCTGATCACGCCATGATCGGCGGTAGCGCTACCTTCTTCATCGACGCCCAGGGCGACGTGACCGCCGAGGTCTTGCAAGGTACACCCGCGATCGTCAGGGTCATCGACCACAATGCCAACTCCAACCCGTCGCTCGCCGACGTCACCTCCGTCCAGCTCGACTCCGAGGTCACCGGTGACGTCGAATCCGTGAGCCTGACCGAAACCGGCCCGGACACCGGCGTGTTTGAAGGTCAGATCCTGACCCGCCTAGGTTCCTCCGTGGCGTTTGATGGTTTCCTCCAAACCGACGAGGATCCCGGCCCACCGCGGCTGGCGGATCTCCTGACCGCCACCCACGCCAATGCCTTCAGCCAGTCGACCGCTACCGCCCTGACCATCGGCTCACGGCTGACGTTCGTCGATGCCGCGGGCAACGACACCGAGTCCTACCCCACCGGCGGCACGGCGTACGTGCGACTCGAGGATCAGAACAACAACCAACCCGGCCAGTTCGACTATGTGAGGGTCAATCTCTCGTCGAGCAATGGCGACGCCAAAGAGCTCTTCTTGGAGGAGACCGGCAAGAACACGGGCCTCTACACCGGCTCGATGGGCATCGAAAATTCCAGCACGCCGGATCCCTTCTCGGGCCGACTTCAGGCTCAGCCCGGGGCCGAGATCTACGTCGACTACACGGAGGTCGCCGGCGGCTTCGCCATCGACTACGCCCAAATCACCGCGGCGGGCGTCGAATTCTTCGACACTGCCGGTCTGCCGACGTCCGAGTTGCTCGAGAACACGGTCGCCCGGGTTCGGGTGGTCAGCGTCGGCGACAACACCGATCCAGGACTGGCTGAGACTCTCACGGTGACCCTGAGCTCTTTCTATGCCGCGGACTCGGAAAGCCTGGTGCTCACCGAGACGATGGCGGACAGCAGCGTGTTCGAAGGCCAGATCCCGCTTTTGTGGATCGATCCGCCGACCAGCTCGGGCACCCCGAGCAATGGTGTGCTCGAAACGGAGAATAGCTACATCCCTGAACAACTGCCCGAGGTGGTCACGGCGACCTATGGAGCGGCGAGCGCGACGGCGACCACCGTCGGTCTTCGTCTCTCCCTGGTTGACGCCTTCGGTCAGGAGACCGAGATCTACGCCGAGCGCGACCGAGTCTATGTCCGGGTCGAAAGCCATACGGTCAACGACCCAGGGGCGATCGACGTCGTCGACGTCACCGTCACCGCGCCCGGCTCGGGCGACGTCGAGCAGATCCTGGCCAACGAAACCGGGCCGGATACCGCGATCTTCGAAGGCTCGCTTCAGCTCGGCGCCAGCAGCCTGTCCTACGACCAAGTGCTCAACGCGGTCGCCGGTGAGCAAATCGAAGCGCTGCGTTACCCCTTCACCGGCACCGGCCCCGCGGCCATCGATACCGCAATGATCGCCGGTAGCCAGACGTTCTTCGTCGACGCCTCCGGTCAACCCGTCGACACCTACTTCCAGGCTTCGGAGGCTTTGGTCCGGGTGATCGACCACAACGCCAACCAGGATCCCGGAGTTATCGACGTGACCTCGGTTCAGCTCGACGCCGAGCTGACCGGAGACGTCGAGTCGCTGAGCCTGACCGAAACCGGCACTGACACCGGCGTCTTCACCGGCACCATCGAATTGCGCCTCGGCACAGCCACCCCTGGTGATGGCTTCTTGAGCACCGACGTCGCCCTGGGCCCGCCGCTCGAATTCGACACCTTGAGCGCCACCCATGCGGACGCCTTCAGTCAATCGCAGGCGAAGGCCGCGACCCGCGGCTCTCGGATCGCCTTCATCGATGGCTTCGGCGCCGAAGTCGAAACCGTCGAAAGTGGTCTCACCGCCTATCTGCGGGTCGAGGATCACGTTGCCAACGACCCGACCCAGGTGGACACCGTGATGGCGCGCGTCGATTCCTTCGTCGGCGATTCGCTCGACGTCTACCTGACCGAGACCGGCACCGATACGAGTCTGTTTGAGGGCAATTTCGGTCTTCAGGAAAACCCGGTCCCGGATCCCTTCGATGGTCTCCTCCAATCCCAGGTTGGCGATCAGGTCTTCGCGACTCATGACGACGCCGTCGGCGGCTGGATCGCCACCGCTACAGCGACCGTGGTCACGCCGTCGAACTTTCCGCCAACCGTGACCGTCACCGCTCCGATCAACGGCGCCACCTTCGTCGCCGCCGACGCCATCACCTTCGCTGGGACCGCCAACGATCCCGAAGAGGGTGACCTCTCCGCTGGCATCGTCTGGGTCTCGGATCTCGACGGTCCGATCGGCTCGGGCGCATCCTTCGCCGCCAATCTGTCGATCGGCCAGCACTTCATCACCGCCACCGTCACCGACTCGGGCGGACGCCAGGGTATCGACGGCGTGTCAATCGAGGTGACCAATACCCCACCGGTTCCGACGATTACCGCCCCGGCCGACGGTGCCACGTTCAACAGCGACGACACGATCGCCTTCACGGGGACCGCCAGCGACTATGAAGATGGCGACGTCACCGGCAGTCTGCAGTGGTTCTCCGATCGCGACGGCAACCTCGGCTCGGGCGGCTCGATCTCGGCAAGCCTGTCGGTGGGTCAGCACTTCATCACCGCCATGGCCACCGATTCTGCTGGGATGTCCGGCTACGCCTCGATCAATTTGACGATCGAGCAGGCCAATACGGCACCCACTGCGTCGATCAATGCCCCGCTAAATGGCGCCACCTTCGTCTCCGAGGATTCGATCGCTTTTGCTGGCGTCGCTGACGACTTCGAGGACGGGGATCTGACCACCGGTCTCACGTGGGTCTCTGACCTTGACGGCCCGATCGGCACCGGTGGCTCGTTCTCGGCCCAGCTCTCGATCGGCAACCATGTCATTACCGCGTCGGTGACCGACGCCGGAGGCCTTCAGGACTCCGATCAAATCACGCTCACCATCAACAATACGCCGCCGGTGGTCAGCCTCGCAGCGCCGGCTGACGGTTCGACCTTCAATGAGGGAGACGCCGTCAGCTTTGCCGCAACGGCTAGCGACTTCGAGGACGGGGATCTCACGGTCAATCTCACCTGGGAATCCGACATCGACGGGATCTTCGGCGCCACCGGCGGCACTTTCTCCTACTCGGCGCTTTCCGTCGGCACCCACGTCATCACCACCTGGGTTGACGATTCGGGCGGCATCCGCGGCAGCGATCAAGTCAACCTGACGATCAACGCCGGGCCAACCATGAACATCACCGCGCCGGCTGACTTCGCGGCGTTCAACGAAGGCGACAACGTCACCTTCGCCGGTACCGCTAGCGATTCTGAGGACGGAGATCTGACCGCAAGTATCGCCTGGTCCTCGGATCGTGACGGAGCCATCGGCTCAGGAGGATCCTTCTCCACTGCGGCGCTCTCGGCGGGCACTCACGTCATTACCGCTAGCGTCACTGACGCCGGCGGGCTCCAAGATAGTGATTCGATCACCATCACGGTCAACGCGGCGCCGGCCGTGACCATCTCGGCGCCGGTAGATGGAGCCGGATTCAACGTCGGTGACAACGTCAGCTTTGCCGGCTCCGCCAGCGACGCGGAAGACGGAGACCTCACCGCAAGCATCGCGTGGACCTCGGATCGCGACGGAGCCATCGGTTCCGGAGGATCCTTCTCCACCGCGGCGCTCTCAGCCGGCACTCACGTCATCACCGCAACCGTCACTGACGCCGGCGGGCTCCAAGATAATGATTCGATCACCATCACGGTCAACGCGGCGCCGGCCGTGACCATCTCGGCACCGGTAGATGGTGCCGGATTCAACGTCGGGGACAACGTTAGCTTCGCCGGCTCCGCCAGCGACGCGGAGGATGGAGACATCACCGCAAGCATCGCGTGGACCTCGGATCGCGACGGAGTCATCGGAAACGGAGGAGCCTTCTCCACCGCTTTGCTCTCTGCGGGCACTCATGTCATTACCGCTAGCGTCACCGACGCTGGGGGACTCCAGGACAGCGACGCGATCACCATCACGGTCAACGCGGCACCTACCGTTAGCATTTCGGCTCCTGCCGACGGATCCGGCTTTAACGTTGGAGACCACGTCACCTTTATTGGCTCGGCTAACGACGCGGAGGATGGAGACATCACTGCAAGTATCGCGTGGTCCTCGGATCGCGACGGAGTCATCGGAAGCGGAGGAGCCTTCTCCACCGCTTTGCTCTCCGCCGGCACTCACGTCATCACCGCTAGCGTCACCGATGCCGGAGGGCTTCAGGACAGCGACGCGATCACCATCACGGTCAATGCGGCCCCGTCTGTGACGATCTCGGCACCCGCCGACGGAGCCGGATTCAACGCCGGGGACCTCGTCACCTTTGCTGGCTCGGCGAACGATGCGGAGGATGGAGACATCACCGCCAATATCGTGTGGTCCTCAGATCGCGATGGAGTCATCGGTTCGGGTGGAGCCTTCTCCACCGCTTTGCTCTCCGCGGGTACTCACGTCATTACCGCTAGCGTCACCGACGCTGGAGGACTCCAGAACAGCGACGCCATCACCATCACGGTCAATACGGCGCCGGCGGTAACGATCTCGGCACCCGCAGACGGAGCCGGCTTTAACGTTGGAGACCTCGTCACCTTTGCTGGCTCGGCGAACGACGCGGAGGATGGAGACATCACCGCAAGCATCGTGTGGTCTTCGGATCGTGACGGAGTCATCGGTTCGGGTGGAGCCTTCTCTACCGCTTTGCTCTCCGCGGGTACTCACGCCATTACCGCTAGCGTCACCGACGCTGGAGGACTCCAGGACAACGACGCCATCACCATCACGGTCAATACGGCGCCGGCGGTAACGATCTCAGCACCGGCTGATGGTTCGACTTTCCTGGCTACCGACACCATCAACTTCGCTGGCTCTGCCAACGACTCGGAAGATGGCGATCTGACGACCGCTTTGGCCTGGACCTCCGATCGCGACGGCACGATCGGAACCGGCGGCTCCTTCTCGACCAGCCTGTCGGTTGGCACTCACGTCATCACCGCCTCGGTGACCGACGCTGGGGGTCTCCAGGGGTCGGACTCGATCACTGTGACCGTCGATAACACGGCGCCGAGCGTCACTATCTCAGCACCCGCTGACGGCGCCTCATTCAACGTCGGTGACAGCGTGACGTTCACCGGTTCCGCCACCGATTTCGAAGACGGTGATCTGACCGCAAGTGTCGCCTGGACTTCGAGCCTCAACGGTCCGATCGGAAATGGCGGATCCTTCACCACTTCCGGATTGTCCGCCGGCACGCACGTCATCACCGCCTCAGTGACTGACGCTGGCGGACTCCAGGACTCGGACGCCATCACTCTCACGGTGAACGCACCACCGAGCGTCACCATCACCGCGCCGGCGGATGGCTCGACCTACACGCAAGGCGACTCGATCAGCTTCGCTGGCACCGCCAGTGATCCGGAGCAGGGTGACCTCACCGCAGGTATCGCTTGGTCCTCGAACCTCGATGGCACCATCGGCACCGGCGGCTCGTTCTCAACCTCCGGTCTCTCGCTCGGAGTCCATACGATCACCGCTTCGGTGACCGACGCCGGCGGCCTCTCGGGCTCCGACGCCATCACTCTCACCGTCCAGGCACCGCCGGTGCAGGTCACCTTCACCTCGATCGCTGCTGAAGACGGTTGGGTCCGGGAATCGAGCGAAAACTCCAACGTCGGCGGCGCTCGCAACACCACCGGCGCTGGCAAGAGCGCTCTACGGCCTGGGGACCACAAGAACGATCGTCAATATAAAGCGATCGTTTCCTTCGATACCTCGTCGCTGCCCGACGGCGCCACCATCGTTTCGGCGACTCTGCGAATGCGTCGTGGCAAGGTGACCGGCACCAACCCCTTCACCACCCACGGCGCCTGCCGAGTCGACGTCCAGACCGGCGGCTTCTCGGGCTCGACCACGCTTCAAAATAGCGACTTCGAGGCAGCGTCGACCGCGCCCCAAGCGGCAACCCTGTCGAACCCACCGTCCAACAACGACTGGTCTGAAGGCACCCTGGATGCCGCTGGCATTTCGGCGATCCATACTTCCGGCACCACTCAGATGCGGATCTCTTTCGATCTCGACGACAACGACGATGGCGGCAACGACTACATGGGTTACTACTCGAGCAACAACGGCAACGCTAGCAATCACCCACAGCTGGTGATCGTGTATCAACCGTAACTGCTGACTGAACGATCGATCGTAGGGGCGACGCCTGCGTCGCCCGTCGGGGCAAGGCATGCTTCGCCCCGACCAGGAATCTGTCACGGAAAAGCTGGGCGCAAGCCCAGCTTTTTTCATTGCATTGAGACCCCCTTGGAATCCCGAGTCATCAGAAGGACACAAGGTCGCGGAATTGCAAGAAGATTTTTGCGTGATATCCTTCCTCAAAAGATTTTGATCACATCTGAGCACCGGATCGAAAAGGCTCTAGATCCTGAGAATTCCGGAGTCGCCGGTCCCCAGAAAAATCTGGAAGGAGGACATCGTGCCTATCCGTCGATTAGATTTCCGACGCAGCCTGAGCCTGATGCTCGCCCTCGTCGTAGGTTTCTTGACCATGGCTGTTTCCGGCTGCCCGTCGCAAGATGAGGACACCCCCGAAGCCGAAGAAAAGGCGCTAGGCCTGCTCGCCACTCTCGGTCCCAAAGAACGCCTGGGCGCCTGGTCGGTGCCCAAACTACCGTCGAAAGCAGACCGCATGCAGGCAGTGCATGCCACCCTTTTGCCTAATGGCAAGATCTTGATCGTCAACGGCAGCAGCCTGCGGCTGCAGCAGACTGGCGTCAAGGTCTTCCCTCTCAAGCTGGTCGATACCAGCGACTATGACGTCACCAACAACTCCGCGATCTTCGATCCGGGAACCTATGAGTTGGAGACTTCCGTCGCCACGCGACACATGAATGTGCCGGAAGGAGCGCAGCCGATCGATCCGAAGCCGCTACCGACGGAGGAGTCGGATTCGGAGGCTTCGACTGCAACAGGCGACGCAGCCACCCCCCGAGGCGCCACGGCGCGCATCTTGCCAGGGGTGCCGAAGTCATTGCGCAGCCGACTCACCCGAATCGACTCCCCGCCCAACCCCGTCAACGACAAAGCCAACGATCTATTTTGCGCCGGGCATCTGCAGACGCCCGACGGCGACGTTCTCTTCGTCAGCGGCACCGACAAATATGACGTCCCCGGCCTCCAGGGGTGGACCGGCACCATCTACGCCAATCTCTTCGATTGGCAGACCCAGACCTGGAAGCCAGCCGGGACTCTCAAAGATGGGCACTGGTATCCAACGCTGCTGCCTCTGGCCGACGGTCAGATCGCTGCGATCGCCGGCTGGGCAGACGAATTGAACGGCAAGAGCAGCGTGATGAGTCCCTGGATGGAATTCTACGATTGGACCCAGCCGGCAGAGAGCGCCTGGACGGCAGTGAACATCGCTGAGGTCGAAGGCAGCCCGTTCCAGACCCCAGACGGCTTGGATCACTATCCACGGATCCACGAGCTTCGAGACGGACGCTTCTTGATCACCGGTGACGGCTCCGGAGGCGGCAGGAGGAAAGCGACCAGCTCTTTCTTCATGAAGGTGACTCCCTCTGCCGAGGCAGGTACCGCACCCACCGTCTCCTTCGAACGAGCCGCGGATCGGGCAGCGATCCGGCGCATCTACAGTACAGCGGTGGTCGACCCGAACTCCGCCAATGGTGACGTCCTGCTGGTCGGTGGGCAGCTCGCAACCGAAGGCGCGTTGATCGGTCCTGCCTTCAATCCCAAGGATCCGGAAAACGCCGTAACTGCTCAGATGGAACGATTCACGCCCCCGACGGAAGAAAATCCACAGGGCAGCTGGCAGCTCGTTCCAGATTTCATGGGCGACCGCCCCACCGATGCACGCAGCAATCACTACGCGCTCCTCTTGCCCACCAAGCAGATGTTGATCATGGGCGGCTCCATGTATCGGTTCTATCGCCCTAATTTTCAACCTCTGCTGTTGACTCCGGATGCTGAGGCTCCTGGCGGCTATCGGCGGGAAGAGATGAATCCGGGCACCCAGCCGCGGGTTTACCACAACACCGCTCTGCTGCTGCCGGACGGGCGAATCTTTGTCGCCGGAGGCAACGCGGCCTATGCGGCGCGCAGCAAAGACGGCAAGAGCGTCCGTCTCGACACCTACTTCAAACCGGTCTTGGCGCCGTTTACCGACGCCCCACTGCCCACCTTTCTCGACCAGGGTAGAGATGCGATCTCGGCAGAGATTTATCAGGTGGAGTTCTTTTATCCGCCGTATCTCTTCCTGCCGGGACCGCGGCCCAAGATCACCGCAGCGCCGGAGGAGATTCACTACGGCGACTCCTTCGAGCTGTCGGTCCAACACATGACGGACACCGCCTCGCTGGTGCTGATCAAGCTTGGCTCTTCGACCCACGGCTGGGACATGGGCCAGCGACTGGCCGATCTCGAGTTCACTCAAGATACGACCAGTGGGCGGGTGAGCGTCAAAGCGCCGACGGACCGGCACATCAGCCCGCCGGCGTATTACATGATTTTCTACGTCAACGACTCCGGCCATCCGTCGGTGGCCAAGATCGTCAAGCTGGTGCCGGCATCCACTTCGGCTTGATGGAGCTGGCGTTCAATTGACGTAGCCGAGGGCGCGCAGCTTTTCGAGCTCTTCGGGGCTCATCTCTGCGTCCTCGGCAGGTGTTAGCTTTGCCGCTAAGGCCGCTTCTTGCCACTCGCTGATCATTCCTGCCAGACGCTCCACCACCTCGGGATGCTCGGCCGCCACGTCCTGCTGATCGAGGGCATCTTGCTCAAAGTTGTAGAGCTCGAACTCAGGATAGTCTTCCGGGCGCTCGGTGTTTTGAACCAGCTTCCAGCCATCGACGATCACGGCGAAGGAGTCGACCTCCGGTAGAAAAAACGGGTCTTCAGGAATTCGCTTGCGTTCACTGAACGCTGGGCGCTGCCGCCAGGACGAGCGATCTCCCAGAAGTGGCAACAGGCTTTGCCCCTGAACCCCCTCGGGCATCGGCAATTGCACCAGATCGAGAACGGTCGGCATAAGATCGATCATCTGCACGATCTCTGGCACCCGCCCTGGTGGCACTGTGCCCGGCCAGTGGAGCATCAGCGGTACGTTGATCAATTCGCCGTAGGTGCTGGTGCCGTGAAAATGCTTGCCGTGCTCTAAGAACTCTTCGCCATGATCGGAGAAGAACGCGATCACCACGTCGTCCAGAAGATCGAGGTTCTTCAAGCCTTCCAGCAAGCGTCCAACCTCGACGTCCATCGCCCGAACCGACGCGTCATACCAATCTAGCTCATGACCGACAAAGGTGTCGGCGTCGATTTCAGCCTTCTTCAGGTGAGCTGTAGCTGGTAGATGCGACAAGGCTTTCATCTCTTTGAAAACTTCTTCGAGCTTTTCAGAACGCTCGTCCTGCGCGGCGTTTTCTTCGGCGGTCGAAAAAAGCGTGTCGTAGGGGGGATAAGGCTCAAACGGATCGTGGGGATCAAAGACGTGGAGGAAGACGAAGAACGGTACGTCGCGATGATCCTCAAGCCACGGCAGCAGTTCATCGACAAACGCCCGCGCCGTCTTGGAGCGGCTGTGATCGAGGTCTTGAACCGAGCCTCTCTCGTAAAGCACTTCGATGCCTTGATGAAGGTTCGAATTCTGACCGGTAAAGCCGACCGACGAGGTGGCGAAAGTTGCGTATCCGGCCTCGCGAAAGACTTCCGCCAGGGTGGTCGCCGTCGCTGGCAGGCGGTTTTTTGGTTCGACCAGACCGTGGGTGGTCGGATAGAGCGAAGTCAGGATCGACGGCACCGAAACTTTGGTCCAAGACCCTTGGGCGACCGGCTTCTCGAAGACCGCCCCTCGCTCAGCGAGGCTCGCCAGGTGAGGGGTGGTATCACGGTCGTGGCCGTAGAAAGACAGACGGTCCCGACGGAGAGTGTCGGCGAGCAGCAGGATGACGCCCTGAGGCGGTTGGCTCCCCTGCTCCGTTGCCAGGGCAACACGCGACGGTGACGGTTCGGTCGACGGACCGTGGCTGCCCCGGCTACGAATCGCGGGAGCTCCCCAGAAACCGATCTGCCCCAACGATTCCGCATCGAGACTCAGGGCGAGGTGGATCCGGCGACCCGCGAAGGCGGAGAGATCTACCGACGCCTTCTCCCACCGTCGCGGTGTGGTCAGAGTCTTGTTGAGCAGCACAGTGTCGGCATCCCTCGAAGCGAAGGTCGACTCTCCCTGATCTGGCTGGACGGCGACGCGAAAACGGATCGGTCCATCACCGATCGTTCCCAGATGGACCTCCATCATCGGTCGGGGCGGTACCAACACCTCGAAGAGCACCGTCTCGGGGGCCCGGGTCACGAGGGTCTCGCGGTAGATGTCCGCCAGTCCGTGAAAGCCAATTCCCGACGGCACACCGGCGAGGTGTTCTCGCCGAGTGACGAGCCGAAGCGATTCGATACGGAACTGATCGTTGGCGGTGCCTTCCAAGATCAGAGTAATGAAGCTCGCTCGCCCCAAGGAAGGAGGGGGTGATGAGGTGTTGCTCGTCAGAGTGTAGGTCTTGACCTCGTCGCCGGCCTCGACGGTGGTGGTATAGCGCCACCAGGGCTTATCCTTGAAATCCTTAGGGTCCTCGATCTTCATCTTCTGGCGATTCGGAACCAGATGGATCTTGGCCCCATCCGAGACCTGAATCTTGATCTCAAAAGCATGCAAGAGACCCCCGCGACCAAGATCTTCGGGCTTATTTAGAGCCAGAATCGCTAGATCACTGTTCATCTTGCCGGTCAGATGCCCGTCGCGGATCTCCAGATCGCTGACCTCATGGATCACTTCCCAGCCGAGGGTCTCTTCGGGCTCCTGAGGCTCCGGAATCGTCGACTCACCATCGAAACGCAGGACCGTCTGTCCAATCTTCATCGATTCGACCGCATTGACGACGGCAGCATCACCAAAGTGGTCGATCAAACGGATCGCCGTCGGCGGCGCGACCTTCTCAGCACAGCTTGCTAGAAACAAGGCAAGCATCGAGGCGGTGAACCGCCGGGCAAAACATGTCATCGATTCAATTCGACCCTTGAGCTGCTCAGAGTTGGCACTAAGGATGGGATGAGCTCTCTAACACGAGCTCTCTTCAAAGTGTACGAGCTTGCTCCAAGATCGTTCGAGCGAGTCGCTTGAAGTCAGCATGACACCGCTGCACTGCCTTCATATGAGCACCGATGGCACCATCAGCTGGCTTGAGATGGAACATGGGCTTCTGGGCATCCTGAGCTAGGGGCATCAGGCTCTGATAATGCTTCATCACACCCAGACACCAGGAATCATCGGTGGCGCTTGCCGGCTGCTTGTCGTCTCGAAGTACGGATTGATGGTATTCACCCGGCATTCGCCGTACCCAATGTTCGTAGGCACGCACGGGTCGGCTGAGACGCATTCCAGCCTGCATGACGATATAACCCAGAGGCTGCATCTTCCCAGGCGGCAGGTCGAGACCTTCTACCGGGTTTCGATCCAACCGGTCTTGCCAACTTTGCCGCCAATCGACAAGTGTCGGTCCGAGGTTTCTTAAACCCTGCATCGAGAAGAGGTCGGGAGCCAATGGAGTCACGACAAAGTCAGCGGCCAGAAGCGCCGTTCGATTAATCGCCCCCAGATTTGGGCCAACATCAAAGAATTTGATGTCAGCCCGGCGCTGTTGAGTCGCATTCGCTACTAAACGATGGAACGAGGACAACGTACGAAAGGCCGCCTCATCCCGATCGAGTGCCCTAGGCCAAGCATCGGACAGTTTGCTTTCGAACGTCGAAAGCCCCAGATCTCCTGGGATCAACGCCAAACCTCTTCCTACCAGCTCAACGTGAGCATCACGGATATCGCCGATCCCTCGTAGAATCGGTCGAACGCCGCCGAGAACCGAGAGTCGTTGATCAACCGATTCCGGCCAGAGCTGCTCCAACCGTTCCTCGGACAAACACATGGCCGTGAGGTTGGATTGGGGATCCAGATCGACCATCAGCACCTGGCGGCCTTGATCCGCCATCATGTGAGCCAGATGGTAGACCAGTGTCGTCTTGCCGACGCCTCCCTTATTGTTGAAGAAAGCAATCCTCATCGGCGCTCCCTGACGATCACTGCAAAGCTCGAAGGCTGGAAGACGAACTCTGGCTTCGGATTGCCATTCTCTTCACAAGTCTTACGAGCGAGGGGTATTCCCATTCCGAAGCGCTGGACAAAGCCGAGTTGGCGGAGCGCTGCCGCAACCGTCGGGTTCCGATAGTCGTTGCCACCAGGAAGCCCGAAGGTTTCAGGGGTTACCCGGCCATAAAGGCCACCCGGGTTGTGAATCTCGATCCGGTCTGCAAACCAATACCACTGCACGGGAGCATTGCTGGTCTCGTAGTTGCGATGCATCACGGCATTACGGAGCAGTTGTTGCATGGCCACCAACGGGTAATCTGGCAGCCGAGTCTCGATCGGGCCGTCGGTCACACGCGTCACAACCCGGATATGAGAGCGAGTGATCTCATCCAGGCGGCGCAGCACCTCGGGCAGCGGACCGCTCAACTCTTTGCTATCCATAATGCCATCGCCCAATTCGGTACCGTCGATCCGAAGGAATTGAACGTAGGCTCCGGGTATAAAGCCAATCGGGTCACTGCCCAGCATGAGAAGACCTGCTACATTGGGTACTCCATCCGGAGTCGCCAGGTGCAGAGCTGCGAGCTGCTCGGCCAGGCTGCGGTTGTTCTCTTCAAGAACCTCCGCAGAAACTGCGCTCGGCAGAAGCTCACGTTCAAAAAGGCGGAGATCGAGGTCGTCTAGGCCGGCGCCGTAAACGCTGCTTTGATCGAAAGAGAGCTCGAAACTCTTGCGACGCTCGACCAAGACACGTTCTTCATCACGGGTCGCTGTTGCTGCCCTCGGCCCCGGCCGGATGACCGTTCTGCCGCGCAGGCGCACCGGCGTATTTTGAGACGGCACAACTTCCACAACCGCGATCGGTACGCCATCTAGAGTGGCCTGATAAGCGGTGAGTTTTGGAAATGGCAATAGGTTGCCATCGCTGCGAATGTTGCTCAAGTTGCGGAGCAGCTCATCCGTCACCGCGAGACCGGTCGGATGACCAGTCTTGTCGTCGACCCCTACAAGGACAACTCCCACCTCTCCAGTTCCGGGAAGATCATTAGCGAAGGCGCAAATCGCCTCCTCAACCTTGGATTTCGAAGCAAGACTCGCCTTGCGCTCGATCCGAGGACTCTCCATCTCACCCGCCAAAGCCTCGAGCTGCTCTTGGCTCAACATGACGAGATTCTATTTGGATTCTCGACGCGATCGGGTCGAACGGCACTCGACCTATAGCACCGCATCCATCGCCGAAGTCTCCCCCGACTGGATGGCAACCGCGTGGGCCGAGACCGAGGGCAAAGCGCGATAGCAGAAATGCACCGCCGACTGAATTTTATTGTGGTAAAAGGCGGCCTCTTCATTGGCGGCCAGCAGTTCTCGATAAGCGTCGCTTCCCGCTTCCACTCCCCTCTCCGCAAGCATCGCCTCGAGCCGACGCCGGGCGATCACCGCCTGCTCGAGCAGGAAGTGAGCCCCGAGCACTGTGCCGAAGCTGTCGGCGACCGGCACCGCGTTGAGCACCATCGTCAAAGGGCCACCGTCGCGACCGGGCACTTCTTGCAACAGGCCACCTAGCTCACTGACGGCACGGGCCAGCAGTCGGGCCGGCTCGCCGAGTTGCGCGTCGCCTTCCAGCTCGCCAGCGGTGTTGGCGGCGTCGGCCAGCAACTGACCGACGACCTGGCCCCCACGGACTCTCAATTTTCGGCCGACGAAGTCGAGGGCCTGAATGCCGTTGGTCCCTTCGTAGATCGAAGTGATCTTGCAGTCGCGAAGGTACTGCTCCGCTGGGTAATCCTTGGTATAGCCATAACCGCCGTAGACCTGCAGACTCCACTCGGTGACCCGAAACGCCCAGTCCGAAGGCCAGGCTTTACAGATCGGCGTCAAGACTTCGAGCAAGGCATGGTAATGCTCACGTTCATCGCCTTCGGTCACTTTATTCATATCGTGACAGAAGGAGGCCTTGAGCAACATCGCCCGCATCGCCTGAACGTAAGCGGAACCACTCAGCAGCATCCGCCGGACGTCAGGGTGATCGACGATCGGCACTCGAGCCCCGCCACCTCGACCCGACCAGTGACGCATCTGGAGACGCTCCTTGGCGTATCTGAGCGCTGCTTGTTGGGCGGCACCTGCCACCGAAGTAGCTTGCACACCGACTTCGATTCGGGCTTCGTTCATCATCTGGAACATCAGCCGCATACCCTCGCCTTCTTCTCCCAGAAGAAAGCCTTGGCAGGCGTCATTCTGGCCGAACACCATCGAGCAGGTCGGTGAGCCGTGAATGCCCAACTTGTGCTCGATGCTGGCGCAGTGGACGTCATTGGATTCACCCGGGCTGCCGTCCGCGTTGAGGCGGAACTTGGGCACCGCAAATAGCGACAGGCCACGGGTGCCGGGTGCCGCGTCCGGCGTGCGGGCCAAGACGGCATGAACGATGTTCTCGGTCATATCGTGCTCGCCAAAGGTGATAAAAATCTTCTCACCGCGGATCAGGTAGCTGCCGTCGTCCTGGCGCTCCGCTCTGGTGGTGGAGGCCCCGACGTCCGAGCCGGCATGCGGCTCGGTGAGGCACATGGTTCCACCCCACTCCCCGGTATACATCTTTTCGCACATCTGGGCCTTGAGCTCTTCGCCACCGAAGTCTTCGATCAGGTGACTGGCGCCTTTGCCTAGAAGCGTAGCGAGCGACAGCGAGAGATTGGCTCCGGAGAAGAGCTCGCTGATCGCGGTGCCGACTGCGTCCGGAAGCCCGAGGCCGCCAAGCTCCGGATTGGCGGTGCTACCGATCCAGCCTCCTTCGCACAAGGTCTTGTAGGCCGATTGGAATGACGCCGGCACCGTGACTCCACCGTCTTGCCAGAGGCTGCCGATCCGGTCGCCGTCCTCATTGGTCGGCGCCAGCTCTTGCTGAGCGATGCGCAGTGCCTCGTCGAGCACCATCTCGACGTTTTCAGTGTCCCAATCGGCAAAGCGCGGAGTGTTCAGTAACTGCTCGAGGTCCAGCCATTCCATCAGCTGGAACTTCAGATCGCGAATGTCGACGTGATAATCCATCAGGCTTCTCCAGCTCAGCCGTTGCTCCAGGCAGAGGTATCTCCTGATTCGAAGCCGTCGGCGAAGATCGGCCCTCGGGGCCGAACCCGACCGTCGAGGTCGGGGATGACGAAGGACGGATCATAGCGGCAGGGCCCGGCGGCGCCGCCAGCGGCGACCAGATCGTCGCAATCGCTCTGCAGGTCCGCGGCCGTCGGCTGCTGCGATCCAGCGACCCAGGCGCGCAAGGCTTGCCACGCAGAAAGCGCTTCGGCATCGGTGAAGCCACAATGGCTAGGAATCTCCTCGACCACGACGCCGATCGACAGGTTGCTTGCCGGCACCACGGACGCATATTCACTCTGGTTCTCGACCAGCACCAGGCCATCTTTGTCGGTGTGGATCGAGACGATCTTGACGTCCCCGACTTCCCCCTTAGGAGTGAAGTGATCGAATAGGAAAGAACGCGCTGATGGATCGGAAGCGACCCGCTCGATACCGGCGTTGACCCCCGCATCGTCATAATCGACGCCAACATTCTCCATCGCGGTCATACCGTCCAGCTTGCCCGGGTCATAGACCAGATCATGGAGCCCGAAGGTGGCAAAGATCATGTCGGTGAAGACAAATTCCACGGGCAGACCGGTCAACGTCAACAGCTGAGCCAGTCGAGCTTCCTGGGCTGGCGTCGGCGGCAGCACGATGCCGAAGCAGACCTCGACCGCCGTCAACATCTCGAGTTCGTTATAGCCCGGCGGCAGCGGCAACGGCAGGCCATCAGCACCGCCGGGTATTTCCGCCCCTGTCACCCCCCCGCAGATGTGGTTGTAGAGCAAGCGCAGGTCGAGCGCTCCATCCCACAATCGACTTCCGGCCATCGCCCCACAGATCGGCATGGCCCCGACCACATTGCCGAGATCCCCCTGCTCGATCGCCTGGGCGGTAACGATGCCACCGAGGGATGCCCCATAGACCAGGATCTGCCCCGGGACGTCGAAGGCGTCCTCGAACACCTCCACCAATTCACGGTTGTCTTGCAAGGTTTGAAACAGAGCCCAGCCGGACAAGCTATAGCTCGAAGCCGCGACCGCGTAGCCCTCGGCGAGCTGCACATCGACCAGAGGGCCGAGATCTTCGTGACTCACCTCATCGATCGCACCCAGGTCGAAGCCGTGATTCCAGATCACCAGCCCGTCCGCAGCCTCCCAGCCGTCCGGGACTTCGATGCGATAGAACGCGCCACTTCCCGTCTGCCCGGTCATGACCGTCTGAGCGCCTGCGACGCAGCAAAATGCGAGGAAAAGCGCCATGCCGACGCCCAAGGATTTCTTCATGTGTGAGGGTCCTTCGATGATTTACGGATCTTGTGATTCTGTCATAGAAGCCTTCTCGGCGAGCCGCCAGAACGGCTGAACGTCGCTCGACGGCGTGCTCCAGCTCCCTAGACAAAGCATGGCCCGACCAGCTGCTGCATTTTTCTGGTCAAGCCAGGAATTTATGCAGAGCTCAGTCTTTCGACCGAGCTGCGGGCTGTGATCGCGAGCCGGTTCAGCAGCTCGAGGACCTGCTCCATCGCCTCCGGCACGTCCCCGAGCCCGGACTCCGGGGACAGCATCGGGTCACAAAGCAACTGACAATATCCGAACAGGTGGTCACCATACTCCGGATAGCCCTCCCCCAGACGGGCATCGTCGCGCAACAGAGGGACGATCTGATTCATGATCTCGTAGAGGTAAGGGCGCATCGACTGCAACAACCCGGCCGGAATGACCCGCTTCTGGTTGAGGAGCCGGCGCACCAGCTCGAAGGACTTGCGGTTGGAGCTGGAGCGCGAAAGGAGCGGCGCCAGAAGGTTGAGCAGGTTGTTCAAGGCCTCGAGCCGGCCCAACTCGGCACTCGACGGTGACGGAGCTGGTTCAAAAGACGAAGGTGGCCAGGTCGCCGAGGCCGGGCGCTTCGGCGCGTCCGGCGGCAAGACCTGCGACGGCGACGGAGACGGGTCGTCCAACCAGGACTCGGCGGACGGCAGGAGGGCTGCTTCTGAAGCCTCCCCGTCCAGCGACAAGCCCGCGGTTGGAGCCCTCGGCGGCGGCGGGTCGTTGAGTTCGATTTCCATCGGCGGTGGCAAGAGCGTGGCATCGGCTAGAAGGGCTTCCTCGGTCGTGCTCGGAGTGCCTTCCGACGAGGCGCCTGACCACGGACGATCATCCTCGGACACATGCCAGGGGCCGTCCTCCGGCGGCAGGCTCTCGGCAAAGATCGGAGACAGCTCCGGCGGCTCGAGGTCGACCGGCGTGTAGGTCGACGGCTCACTGACAGCTGGTGACTCAACCGGTTCCATGATCTCCGGCGCCGCGATGGCTGGCTGGGGTACGGCCGGCTCCGTGATCGACGGCTCCGCGACGACTGGCTCGACAACGGTCGCCTCACCGACCGGCGCCACAGGGTTGGGTTGAGGGCTCTGACGCTGGATCGTCAGCGATGCCCGCTTGAGGACCGAACCCAAAAGCAGCTCGAGGAAGGTCTTGAGATCCTCATCGTAGAGCAACGAAATCAGAGAATGCAGCTCTTCAGGAACCCTCTGGCGACGCGTCGAGACTCGCGATGGATCGTCACCTCGCTCCCTTTGGCTATCCTCTTTCTCCAGGGTGACGAGCAGAAATAGATCTTTGACCTGACTGTCGCCGATCAGCTCTTTGAGGATGTCGACGTCAAGAATCGCGGCCAACTCCATCGCCTTTTCGACCATGATCGCGTAAACGCCGTCGTCAGCTTGGTCGTTCTCGGCGGCTGTTTTCCACGTCATACTGTGCAGTGACGTCAGCTCATTGATCCGGGCCGAGAGCAGCACCTCGCGCCGCTGAATCTGATGGTAGTCGCCGGAATAGAGCGCCCGCCGGCTCGAGACCTGCATCAGCTTGCCCAGATCGCCGAGCAAGGAGAAAAGCGGCGCCAGCGCGTATTGATCGACCCGTCGGCGCTGGCGCCAGCTCGCCACCAGCTCCGCCAACGGGACTTGGCTGAGAAAATCCTGAATGGTTTCCGTCACCTGGCTCAGGCGCGTCACCAGACGCTCGTTGCGATCGAACTCTTCGGCTTTCTCGGGAAAGAGAATCGGCTCGATCTCGACGCCTTGCCACAAGCCTTCCGCGATCAGGCTGGCGGCAGCCCCCATGATCGAGCTGGTGTACTTGCCTTTGAGGTCAGCACTGATCTCGCAAGTGAAGGTTCGCTCGACTGGCGAGAGCGTGCTGGAACCGGTCCTGAACGCGTCGAGCTTGGCCTGCAGCTTTTCGAGCTCGGAAGCCACACTGACGCCAATGCCGTGAAAGTAAAACTCGGCGTTGTCGACCAGATCCCGATCCGCTTCGCCCAAGGCCTCGGCTTGCAGGGCCTGAGTCAACGTTCCGACCCGTTCCGGAATGTCGCGAATCATCGCCACCAAGGCATTTTCCATGCTCAGAAATTCATGAGCGTCGGTCGGCGGATAATAGAGGCCGTCCCAAGGAGCCACCGCTTCCAGGTCGTCGAGAATCGTGCGCACCATGCCGTAGATTCGAGCTTTCAGACTCCCGGCGACTGTCAGCAGCTGGTCCCGATCCTGGGGCGGCACACCGCCAGCGGGTTGTCCGGACGTCGTCATCGCCTCAGACGCCTCGGCCAGATAGGATGTTGGCCATCATGGCCGGTTTTCTATCATGTTTAGGCCACTCCCCGCGGCAGGTCCGCCGCCGCCGCCGATTGCCATGCGTTCTCCGGCTCGATTCTTTGACGATCTGCTGGATTCTGGCGTTGAGCTTGCCCCTGATCACTGCCTCATTCGCACCGGCGCGGCAGCTTCCCGAGCTGCGGTTTGAGGCTCCTCCGGTGCTCGCCCCGCAAGTCGAACGGCTCAAAAGTTTCGACCCCGAGGATCTGAGGCCGATTCTGGATCTGCTCGGCCTCGATCAGCCCGGGCCCGCGATCCGAGTCCAGCTCGCTCCCGAGGGATCTCCGGCCGCCCGTGCCGCCCCCTCCTGGGCCGTGGCCTACGCCCTCGGCGGCGCGAGCCAAGTCGTCCTGATTCCGAGTCGAGTGCCAAGTTATCCGGATCACACCCTGGAGACCGTGCTACGCCATGAGATCGCCCATGTCCTGATCGCCCGGGCCGCTGGCCATCGCGGCGTCCCGCGCTGGTTCAATGAGGGCCTGGCCATCTATGGTTCCCGAGATTGGGGATTCGAGGATCGTGCGCGCCTGACCATGGCGACGGTGCGTCGCGGTGGCGTCGCCCTCGCCGACCTCGACCAGCGTTTTCAAGGCGGCCAACATTCCGCAGCCAGCGCCTACGCGCTGTCCGCGGCTTTCGTCCGCTATCTCCTCGATCAGCACGGTCCTTTCGTCGCGTCGCGGATCTTTGAAGGCCTTGCTGCTGGCAACAGCTTCGAAGAGGCTTTCCGGGGGTCCGTGGGCCGCAGCCTACCGGCGGAGGAAGCCCGCTTTTGGCGTCATTTGGATATCTGGAGCAAGTGGGTACCGCTGCTGTCGAGCTCCACCACGCTTTGGATGTTGATCACACTCCTAGCCCTGTGGGCGTTCAAACGTCGACGCGAGCGCGACGCTGAGCTGCTGGCAGCCTGGGACGAAGAGGAGCAGCAGCGCCTCGAGCGGACGCCGACCAATGACTGGGTCCACTGATCCGTCTGAATGTTTTATCATTCGGCCGTGAGTTCCGCCGATTTTCTCCAGACCTTACCTGAGATCGAAGATCTGAGGCGACGCTGCCAGGCCTTGGCGGCCCTCGACTCGATCTTGTGCCCGGAATGGGAGTATCGCTACTTCTCGTTCAATGCCGCCTGGGAGCCGGGTCAAGCCCTATCGTCGATGCGCAACGGAGAAGGCGACGACTGGCTGATTCTGTTCAGTCCCCAAGGTGCCATCATCAAAGGCTTCGTCCTGGCCTCGCAGCTGGCCGAAGGCTGTCCCTGGCCGGGCGTCGTAGATGCGGTGCCGGAGGAATTTGCAGCCTTCAGAAACGAGCCCGCCTTCGTCATCGATAAGACGACCTTCTGCTTGTGGCGTCGCGCCTCCGATCCGTCCTGGCAGGCTGGCCCGGTCGAAGATCCGGGAGGTGACGATCCGGATGGTTCCGGCAAGCTCCTGCGCTTCTTGGATGGCGATCCTAAGACCTACCAAGCGTGGGGCGAGGAATACTATGGCGCCCGCCTGAATCCAAGGGCGGTCGAACAGATTTATCGCCACGAGCCGCTCACCGAGTTCTTGGTCCGATCGTTGAACTCCAGAGCCAAACTGCGCGAGCTGCGAGCCGAGATCGAAGAAATCGGATATCCCTTGCAGGACGAGTGAGGAGAAGCCATGGGTGGGCATATCGAGCCTGAGTTCTTTGACTTTCTACGCGAGCTTCAAGCCAACAATAACCGCGACTGGTTTCAGGCCAACAAGCAGCGGTATCAGGACACGGTGCGCGATCCGATGCTGCATCTGATCAGCGATTTTCAGCCTCGCTTGAGAAAGATCAGCCGCCACTTCATCGCCGATCCACGGCCGGTGGGTGGTTCGATGTTTCGCATCTATCGCGACGTGCGGTTCTCCAAAGACAAGACACCCTATAAAACTCATGCCGCGGCACAATTTCGTCATCAGCGAGGGAAGGATGTGCATGCGCCTGGTTTCTACCTCGGACTGGGGCCCGACCAGGTACATGTCGGTGCCGGCATCTGGCATCCGGACTCAGGTGCCCTCAAGAGAATCCGAGAAGGACTGGTCGAACGCCCACGGGCCTGGAAAAACGCCATCTCCAAGGCAGAGTTCCAGCGCCTTTTTGAGCTCGGGGGAGATTCGCTGAAGCGCGCCCCCAAGGGTTTCGATCCGGAGCATCCTTTGATCGAGGACCTGAAGCGAAAAGACTTCGTCGCCATGGCCGATCTCGAAGAGGCGGACGTCTTGGCCGACGACTTTCTCGACCGCTACGTCGAATACTGCCGAGCGGCCGTGCCGCTCGTGCGCTACTTGACCAAGACTCTCGATCTGGAGTTCTAGACGGCTAGCATCACCATGAGCTGATGCCTGAAGCCAGCTCGCGCGTCGCCACAGACGCCGGGCATCTGTGGCGAAAATCGCCGACCCGCTCAGCTACCAGCGCGAGGTATCGCCGGACTCGAAACCGTCCGCGAAGATCTGGGGCGGCACCCCTTGAGGCAGGCTCGAACCAAACGCACGGAAGTCCTGGTTGAATTCGATAGCGAGCAGCTGATTGCCGGGACCTGGTGCGACCTGACCACCCTGCAACTGGACTCGAAAACCGCTCCCGTCTTCCCGGCGCTGGAAGCCGATACCGTCGAAAGTCACCTGACGCCGTTCAAAGGTCTCATCGATGCCTACAGCATCGATCTGAAAGGTGATGTCGAAGAAAGAGTCGACGAAGCCCGGCTCCCGGAGCTCGAGCAGCCCCCGTCCAGCCGGCGCCATGTTCTCAAAACCGGTCGGGGCACCGCTGATCAAGTCCATCTGCCGCATCTCGGTTTCGAAGGGTTGCCCCTGGGCCGGCAAGACGTCGATGTCGAGGAAGAGGTCGAAGAATGAATCCACCGGAAAACCCTGTGGATCAACGAATTGCATCTGGGTGCGGCCACGTTCGAGATCGAGCGGGCCGGAGAAGAAGTTCGGCGGTTGCTGAAACGGCAATTCATCGATGATCAATTGGGCCTGTGCGGTCACAAAGTCGATGGCTGCATCGCGCCCTGGAAGGGGCTGACTGAGCAGCGTAATCGCGTTCGGCGGCCCTTCGGGCAGCACCTCTGCCACCTGCCCGGCATCCGGCCAGCCGTATTGTGGTGGGATGGCGCTATCCGCAGCGGTGATAAAGCCAGCACAGGCCAGCCCCGGAGTCAGGTCGGCAAATTCACCGTCGACCACCACCTTGGATCGACCGCAGCTGCCGCTAGCACACATGCCCCAGGGACGGGCAAAGATCTCGACCTCAGCCGACTCGCCGGGGGCGAGGCTTACCGGTTGGCTGATCAGAGGAATCGATGGGGCCGCGGGATCCGGAGGCAGCAGCACGCAACCTTCGACGAGATCCTCGGTAAAAGCGATCGGAAAGTTGTCGCCCTCCACTGGATCCGAGACTGAGAACACCCCGGTGCCCGGAGGCATCGGGCCCTCCGCCCCCGGCAAACGGGATGTGTTGACCATCTCGGCTTCAATCTCGCCGAGAAAGGCCTCGGCCGGATCGTTGTTGGTAATGCGATAGAGATAGGACGCTTGATCACCGGGATGGATCGCGGCGACTTCCGGCGTCAACAGTTGCAGGTCGAGCCGAGGCACGTCGGGATTGCCGGGAGCGGGATCGCCGACGCAAGCCACCGCGTCCGACTCTGCGGTCAGGATCATTCCATCGGCCAAGGTCACGGTGGCGGTGCCCGTGATCTCACACAATCTCGCCGGACCGTCGCCGATCGTCACCGGCACGTTCACTTCAGTAAATCCGAGCCCCAAACTCGCGGTGGCCATGCCACCGCCGTCCGCCCCGGGTGCACAGGTGGCGGTGAGCGTCACTTTGACTTCGTACGGTCCACCCGGACAGAGCCCGGAACCGGGCGGAAAGTCAAAGAGGTTGAACAGGACCAGAGTCGTAACGTCAAAGGTGCCACCGCCCGGCAGCAGTACCACCCCCGGCACCGCTTGAGAGAGCACCAAGGTCTTGCCGCAGAAAGGTTGTGGCGGCTGGCTGCTGATGCAGGCATTCGCCGGATTGGGGAAAGTCAAAAGGGCCAGGAGGGACCACAGACCCAACCCTTGCAAGACAGCTAACTCTTTCCGATAGCGGCAGCAGATCCTCATGGAAGCTCCTCAACAGTCGGTGGCAAATCGCCTTTCGGGACTCACTCACATTCAAAGTCAGATATCAAAGCCCCATTAGCATATAGAAAACTAGCAATGAGATGCCAGCTCCCCGGACGAAGCTTTGACCAAGATGGAGCTAGCGCCTTGAAGGCGCTTTCTGACTGCCGGAACGAGGTAGGGCGAAAAAGAACTTGGCTCCTTGTCCATGGCCCTCGGACTCGACCCACAATCGACCGCCATGAGCTTCAATCATCTTCTTCACCATCGCGAGGCCGAGACCTGTCCCCTCGGTCGACTCGTCGAGCTGATGGAAGAGTCCGAAGATCTTTTCCTGATCTTCGGGTGCGATGCCGATACCATTGTCCGCGACGCAGACGACCACCTCTTCCTCGGACGACCGGCAACCGATCTGAATCGCCGGATGCGGCTGATCTCCCATGTATTTGAGGCTGTTGTCGATCAGGTTCTGAAACACTCGCTGCAGCCGATTTCTGCTGCCGGGAACCGGCGGTAGCTCGCCTTTGACTTCCACCGTAACTCCAGCCGCCTCGATCGGGCCACTCATCGTGCGCAAGGTTTCTTGCACGAGACCCTGAAGCCCAACCCAATCTTTCGCGGTCGTGGGTTGCCCAGCGCGCACCAGCACCGAGATTTCGTCCAGCAGCGAGCTCATAGCATCCGCCGCAGAGCGGATGCGGTGCAGCGAGTGTTGAATCCGTTCCGTGCGCCCCTCAGCCACATCCTGCCCGACCACCCGGCTGAAGCTCTTGATGGTGATCAGCGGGCTCTTCAGATCGTGGGCCAGGGCGTATGAGAATTCCTCTAGCTCCGCTTTCTGCGCTTCGAGCAGGGTGTTCTTCTCCTGCAGGGCCTGCTGGTATTGGGCTTGTTGTGCCTCGACTTGCTTGCGTTGGGTCAGGTCCCGCACGAAACTGCACATGTACTCTTCCTGGCCGAGTCGAAAGTAAGCCACCGAGATCGAGACCGGAAAGACACGCCCTGTCCGAGTGCGATGCTCGCTTTCGATCACCAGGGAGCCTCGTCGCTTGATCTCCGCGAACACGTCATGCCAGGCTTCCGACTGAAACCGGACGTCGAATTTTCCGATCGACGCTCCGACCAGCTCATCTCTGGAGTACCCGAGGCGCTGGCACGCCGTGGCGTTGACGTCGACCAGGCGACCTGAGGGCCCGAAAGTAAACATCGCTTCGCGGGCGGTATCGACCGCGAAGCGACTGAGGACCAGAGCCCTCTTGACGCTGCGGGCGTCCTCTATCCAGTCGAGACGCCCCTGCAGCTCCCGCGCCAGATCGATCAGTTCCTCGCGCGAGAGATCGTCGAGGTTCACTGGGTGACTCCCAGGATCTCTCCAAGATTCGGCCGACTCAGCGCCCACATCTCGATGATCTTAATCGACTGGGCTGAGCCAAGTCGGAGGCTTGACGATTTTCACACATATAGTTAATCTAGTTAACCATTGAAACGCTTAGCAAGTTACTGATCCCTTTCTGCTGATCCCTTTTGCGATGATCCCCCTAGAGCTCAGCACGTCGACGGAAGAGTCGCTGATCCTGACGTTGTTCGATATCGCCAACCATCTGGCGAAGAACGGCGAGGCGATGGCGGCGCAAGAAGGGCTGACGTCGCAGCAATGGTTGATGCTGCTACAGATCGCCGGCGATCCGAACTTTCCGACGGCCCCTCCAAGAGCTAGCCGCGACGGTCAAGGTCCGACCGCAAAGCAGCCCCAGGCTGAAGCCGCCGACGGCGTGTTGGCGTCGGAGATCGCCGCCGCTCGTGGCGTCTCGCGCGCCAACGTCAGCACCATGATCACTCCCCTGCTGCGCCGCAAGCTGATCCAACAGACCGATGACCCCAAGGACCGACGGCGAAAGCGCCTCGCCTTGACCCCCGCCGGGCGAAAGATCATCGAGCGGCTGGAGCCTCTACGTCGGGGCGCCAATCAGAAATTCTTCGCCGACCTGGAGCCGCGGGTCCAACGCGAACTGCTGCAGCATCTGCAGCATTGCCTCGACAAGCTATCCCAAGCGACAAATCCACGAAACCCAAGTGCTTCCTCACGCACCCCCAACCGGCAGCCGGCGCTGCACGACGAGAAATGAGGTGCCATCGATGAGCGAAAACCGGATGAGCGAAGCCCGGACGAGGGAAACCCGGACCGTCAGCCGGCGGCGCTTCCTGCAAGGCAGCAGCCTCGCTGGCCTCGGACTGATGCTGCGCTACTCACCTCTCTCCGCGACTGAGGTACTGGAGACTCCTCAGGAACCCTACCGCAGGTTCGAGGACGTCTATCGCAACAAGTGGACTTGGGATCGTGTGGCCCGCGGCACCCATGGCACCAACTGCGCGGGCACCTGCGCTTTCAACGTGTACATCAAAGGTGGCGTCGTCTGGCGGGAGGAGCAGCAAGCCGAATATGAGCCTTCGGGAGACGACGTCCCGGATTACGGTCCACGCGGCTGCCAGAAAGGCCTGCGTCATTCGAAGTGGATGTACGGCAAGCAGCGGGTGCTCTATCCGATGAAACGGCACGGCGAGAGCGGCGAAGGCAAGTGGCAGCGAATCACCTGGCAACAAGCGACGGAGGAAATCGCCGACAAGATGCTCGATTACTCCCTCGAATATGGCCCGGACTCGATCTCGCTCGGCAGCGGCACCATGCTGAGCGTCAAACTGGCGTCGTTTTCGGCGCTCGCGCGCTTCGCCAACATCGCCGGCGTCACCGTGCCGGAGTTCTACTCCGGCGTCGGCGATCTACCCACCGGCGTCTACATGACGATCGGCACCGCCTACACCGGCGACACCATGGCCGCCATCTACAAGTCGCGCTGCGTGCTGGTGTGGATGGCCAATCCGGCGGTCACCCGCCTGCCCGACGCTCACTTTTTCTGGGAAGCCCGATACAACGGCACCCAGGTGATTTCGATCTCGCCCGAATTCACCCCCACGGCGATGCATTCGAGCCTATGGGTCAATCCCAAACCAGGGACCGACACCGCCCTGGCCATGGCGATGATCCACATCTTGCTGCAGGACGGAACCTATGAGCGCGAGTACCTCCGAGAGCAGACGGACCTGCCGTTTCTGGTGCGGGCCGACAACGGCCGCTTCCTGCGCGCTACCGACCTCTCGCTGATCGACACCTTGGCGGTGCGTGACAACGTCTTTTATGTTTGGGACGAAGCCACCGGCCAGCTGCGACGGGCGCCCGCGACCGGCCTCGCCGAAGCGCCGATCGGTCGCGATCGGCGACGCTTCGAAACCCTCGAGCTCGGTGAGCTTCGGCCAGCCCTCGAAGGTTCCTGGCAGGTCGAGACCACCGAAGGTCCGATCGAGGTCACCACGGTCTTCGAGTTGCTCAAGCGCGAAGCCGCCAATTTTCCCGCCGATCGCGCGGCCGAGATCACCGGCGTGCATCCGAACGTCATCCGCCGGGTAGCGCGCACCTTCGGCAAAGCCCGACCGGCGATGATCTACACCGGCTACTCCGCCTGCAAGTGGATTCATGGCGACTTGCTCCAGCGCGCCATGATGCTGCTGGTGGCCCTCACCGGCTCGACCGGCAAAGAAGGCGGCGGCCTGCAGATCGCCAACGCGCCGAAGACCCGCGGCCTGATGGCTTTTGCCTTCGCCGACGTCGGACCCGCGTTGCGCATGGTTTCGAGCACCACCTGGGACTACGAACATGGGCGCATGAAGGAGCTCACCGAACAGGTCTATGGCCAGGAGCTGGCCAACGACTGGGACGCCCATTACCAGGAGTCAATCCGCGAGGACTACTTTCCGCGCTACGGCGAAAAGGGCTGGAAGATGGGCATCTTCGCCGGCAACAACGGAGCCAACTGGCGGGCCTCCGGCAACCGTTGGCGCGAAGTTGGCTTCGGCAACCTCGAGACCATCGTCGCCATGGTGCCGGACATGGGCTGCACCGCCCACTATGCCGACTACGTCCTGCCGATCGCCCATCACTACGAGCGCGCCGACATGATGCTGCAGTCCCGGGTGCCCTACGTGCAGGTGCTCGACGCCGCGGTGCCGCCCCTCGGCGAGTCGGTCGACGACTGGACAGCGTTCGAGCGCTTGGCCAAAGCGATCAGCCAACGGGCCAAGGAGCGCGGCATCGGCGCCATTCGGGACGAGGTTGAAGGCCGCACGGTGCGGCGCGACTTTCAGACCTATCACGACCTCTACACCATGAATGGCCAGGTGCAGAGCGCCAAGGACGTCGTGCAATACCTGATCAACACCACCCCCGGGGTGCCCAAAATGTCCTTCGACGAGCTGGCGGCCCGGGGCATCGTGCGGGTCGACGACTCCGAGGGCACCACCTGGGACGGTGAGCACTCGCCCTACCACAACGAAGTCGCCCGCAGCGTCGACCAGAAGCGCCCCTACGAGACCCTGACCGGCCGCCAGCAGTACTACATCGACCACGAATGGTTCCTCAAGTATGGCGAAGCGCTGCCCACCCATCTCGAGCCTTTGGAGATCCAGGACTACTCCATCCGCTTCGTCATGGGCCACGCCCGCCACGGCATTCACAGCATGTGGCGCGACGACCCCTTGATGCTCAATCTCCAGCGCGGCGAACCCGACATCTACATCAATCCGGACGACGCCACGGCCCGTGACATCGCGGACGGCGATCTGGTCAAGGTCTTCAATCCCGCCGGCGCCTTCGTCGCCCAGGCCCACCTCTCTGCCGGCATTCAGCCACAGATGGTTTTCATGTATCACGGCTGGGACCCGATGATGTTCGAGGGCCGTGAGAACTTCTCGGCGGTGATCTCGACCGCCGGCCTGATCAAGCCAACCTCGATGGCCGGAGACTACGGCCACCTCGGGCATCGCGTGCTGCAATTCGCCCCCAATCAGACCTATCGCGACTTCACCTGTGAGTTCGAGAAATGGGACGGCACGGACATCAAGGGATCCGTCACCGGCCAAGAAAGGAGCGCCTGACATGGGCCAGGTAGCAATGGTCATCGACCTCAACAAGTGCATCGGCTGTCAGACCTGCACCTCCGCATGTAAATCGATGTGGACCGACGAGCCCGGTCAGGAATACATGCTGTGGAATAACGTCGAGACGGTTCCCGGCTGTGGCTATCCCAAGGACTGGCAGCAAGACGGCGGCGGCTTCACCGTCGACGGCAAGCTACGCCCCGGCCGTCAGCCCGAACCGGCGGATTACGGCATGGACGCCACGGTCAACCATGAAGCGGTCTACTTCGAAGGCACCGAACAGAAGCTACGCGCCGTCCCGAGAGTCACGTCCCTGCCCGATCAGCCGCCGAAAAAGAGCCCATTCCGCATTCTCAACAACGAGCCAACGGAGTCGGAATCGGAGGAAGAGCGCCCGCAATGGAGCGCCAACTGGGACGAAGACTCGAGCTCCGGGGAATATCCAGACAACTATCATTTCTACCTGCCCCGCTTGTGCAACCACTGCACCAAGCCTTCTTGTCTCGAGGCCTGCCCCACTCGCGCCATTTATAAGCGGGAGGAAGACGGCGTGGTCCTGATCGATCAAGACAAATGTAAGGGTTTCCGGGAGTGCATCAAGGCCTGCCCCTACGACAAGATCTACTTCAATCACGTCACCGGCAAATCGCAAAAATGCATCTTCTGCTTTCCGCGGCTCGAGGAAGGCATCGCTCCGGCCTGCGCTCGCCAATGTCCCGGTCGGCTTCGCTTCGTCGGTTTTCTCGACGACGAAGATGGCCCGATTCACCGTCTGGTCTACGACTGGAAAGTGGCGCTGCCGCTCCATCCCGAGTGGGGCACTGAGCCGAACGTCTTTTACGTGCCACCGGTCTTGCCGCCGACCTTTGACGAGAACGGCGAGATTCGTCAGGAGCGCCGGGTGCCCGACGAGTACATGACCAGCCTCTTCGGCGACGGCGTCGACCAAGCGCTCGAGACCCTCGAGGCTGAAATGGCCAAGACTCAGGCCGGCGAGAGCTCCGAGCTGATGGATCTTCTGATCGCCAAGGACTGGAAATCTATGTTCAACATTCCGGACGTGAAGTACGCCTGAGATGACCACCACCCGTCGCGCCGGCATCATGTCGGCCCTGCTCTTGGCGACGATGTTGGCGTCGCTCGACTCGAGCTTCGTGCCGATCGCGTTTCCCGACATGATCGACGACCTCGACACCGCCACCGGCGTCGTGGTCTGGGTTGCCCTCGGATACCTGATCGCCGCCACCGGTCCGATGTTGTTCTTCGCTCGTCTGGGTGAATCCTACGGTTACACCTGGCTCTTCCGCCTCGGTACGACCCTCTATGCACTGGCGATGGTCGCCTGCTTCACGGCGCCGGACATCAGTACTTTGATCACGATCCGCCTGGTTCAAGGCTTAGGCATGGCCGCTTTCCTGCCCGCGACCTTCGCCATCGCCACCCGCATCTATCCCCAGGAAGAGCGTGGCAAAGCCCTCGGCATTCTCGCCGCCGCCAATGCTTTCGGCTTCATTCTCGGCCCGGTGTTCGCCGGCTGGCTGCTCGACTCCTATGACTGGCGGGCCCTGTTCTGGAGCCGTGCGCCATTTGCCGCCCTCGCCATCCTGATGGCGTTTGTCTTGGTACCCCGAGCGCATTTGGATTCGGGCGAGCGGCAAAGGTCACAGAGGCCGCGTCTCGACCTGCCCGGCGCGGCATTGCTCACCGCCGCGTTCTTCGGCTTGCTCTATGGCCTCAACCGGCTGCCGGTCGAAGACAACCACCTCGACCCTCTGGTCTGGGTGATCTTCGCGGCGGGTTTTGCCTTCTTCGCACTCTTCGTGCGCCATGAGTCGCGGGTCGAAGCACCGCTGATCGATGTCCGACTGTTCTCGGAGAACACCCGCTTCACACGTGCTTCTTTGGCTTTCGCGGTGATGTTCATGAGCTTTCCCGCCTATCTCTTCCTGCTGCCGCTGCTGTTGATCGCCGGTCTCGAGCTGCCGGCTTGGGACGCCGGCCTGCTGCTCGGCGTCGTCGCGGTCCTGACCTTCCTGGTCAGCCCCCTGGCCGGTCGCTTGTCCGATCGATTCAGCACCGGCGCGTTGTGTACCGCCGGCACGTTCTTGGTCATGGCAGGTTACTTGGCGATGTTGCTGATCCACGCCGACAGCGGTCCAGCGACGGTGTTGATCTCCATGGTGCTGATCGGCGTCGGCACCGGTCTCTTCTTCTCGCCCAACAACCGAGAAATCATGTCCAGCGTGCCACCGGCCAAGGCGGGCATGGCCTCCGGGCTGATCGGCACCCTACGTCAGGCGGGCTATGCCATCGGCTTCGCGGTCATCGCCAGCCTGTTCACCTGGATTCAGGATCGCTTTGAGGTCTCTTGGACCCGCCTGGCCCTGGGGCATATCGAGACTCAGGCAGCGGTCGAGCTCGGCGAGGTCTTGGAGCAAGGCGGCATCTGGTCACCTGAAGTCTTGGTTTACATTTTTCACGTCGGCGCCATTCTCTCGGCGACGCTTCTCATCCTGACCGCTGCTTACTCGTGGCCAATCCGCCAAGAGAAGCCGGCGGCATCCGGGCCTTCCCGACTCCGCCGGCTCGCGCCGGTCGCGGCGACCGCCGTCCTCGCGGTCCTCGGCATCGGTTTTTATGCCAGCGGCTCAGCCCTCGAAATCGACGCCGAGGTCGCGACCACCGACTCCATCCCAGAGGTCGCCCCTTTCGGCATGGCCAGTCGCGCGTCGCGCAGCCTTCAGACCGGCGAGGGCCTGGAGCTTCTGACCGGTCGCGAGGTCTTCGGTTACTTCTGTGCCGACTGCCACGGCCTCGCCGGCGGCGGCCTGCCGGGCCGCGGACTCGACCTGGTCAGCAGTTCCTACGTCCGTGAGCGGAGCGACGAGGATCTCATCGCTTTCCTACGCCAGGGACGGACGATCGGCGATCCGGAGAATAAGAGCGGTCTGCCGATGCTCGGCATGGAGAGCTTCGCGGCGTTCAAAGAAGAGCACTACCCGCTGGTGATCGAGTACCTGCGACAGCTCAACCGCTGAGCCGAGGGTAAGGCTTCTCTCGAGGATCGAGACGGAGGACCCCGGGATTCAAGATACCCCGGGGGTCGAGCGTCCGCTTGGCGGCCTGCAGAACTTCGAGAAAGAGCGGCGGCGCCTGGCGCTCGTACCACGACCCATGCGTTCGCCCGACGGCGTGGTGGTGAGTGATGGTCGCTCCATGCTCGAGTAGAATGTCCGAAGCCGCCTGTTTGATCTGTGTCCACTGCTCGAGCTCACCCCCCGACTTCCCGGGCGCGACGAAAGTGTAGTAAGGCGCGGGACCGTCGGGATAAACGTGGGTGAAGCGGCAGGCGAGAAAGCCCGCGCCACAAGCCTCCTTCATCGCCGCCCGAACGCCTCGGATCAAGGCCTGGTGCAGGGCGGGGAAACGGTCCCAGGTGCAGGCGGTCTCGAAGGTGTCGGCGATGACGCCCATGGTCACCAGGCTGGTTTGCAGGTAAGGCCCGTCGAAGAACGCCTGACGCCACGAGCCGGCGGCGTCGGGCCGGCGTTCGCGGCTTTCCGGCTCGAGATGAATCGCTCCCTCCGGGCAGCGACCGCCGGCTTCGGTGGCAATTTCTAGGGCCTGTTCCAGGCGGTCCCGAACCGACAGATCCGCGGCCTCAAAACCCAGGATCAGGACGCAGCTGCCGTCGGTCACCACCCGGTTGATCCTCGCCTCTCGACAGTCGAGGAGACGGCAGTTCGAGGGGTGGAGACCGGACTGGGCGACGGCACGGACGGCTTCGGTGGCGCGCTCGAAATCGTCAAAGAGGACGCTCGCCCGCGAGCGAAATTCCGGTCGCGGCCGGACGCGCATCCAGGCCTCGGTGATGACGCCGAGAGATCCCTCCGAACCCAGCATCAGCCGATCCGGGCTCGGACCGGCACCCGAGCCCGGCAAGCGTCGGCTCTCGAGCACGCCGGCCGGCGACACCGTGCGAATCGACTCCACCAAGTCGTCGATGTGGGTATAGACAGTGGCGAAATGACCGCCCGCGCGGGTCGCGATCCAGCCGCCCAAGGTGGAGAATTCGAAGGATTGCGGAAAGTGACGCAGAGTCAGGCCTTCGGCGGCCAACTGTGACTCGATCTGCGGTCCCGTGGCACCCGCTTGGATACGAGCGGCGCGGGACACCGGGTCGACCTCAAGCACCCGATCAAGCCCTTTGAGATCCAGAGAGACGACACCGACATAGCCTTCGCCGTCGGTTTCGACGCCTCCGACGACGCTGGTGCCACCGCCGAAAGGCACCACCGCCACGCCCCGGTCGCCGGCCCAGTCGAGCACAGCGGCAACGTCTTCTTCGTTGCGTGGCCGGCAGACGAAGTCGGGCGCCGGACGGAAATCGGCCCGGTAACCGCGCACGATATCGCGATAGGAACGCCCGTAAGTATGGCGGACGCGCTCCCCCTGGTCCGCGGACGAGAAAGCCGTGAGGCCCGCCGGCACGTCGACGCGTGGCGGCCGTAACTCGATGTCGTCGAGGCGCGGCGGCTTGCCGGGCAACCCAGGCTGGAAGCCCAAAGCGAGACGCAGCCGGCCGGCGAGGGCCAACCGCTTTGCCCGACCGGGAAATTTCTCAGCGTAGCCCCAACCCCAGAAGTTGAGCGTGCGTGACGTCATCGATCCGTTTCCTCGAGTGTGAGTCGATGTTACAGAATCTCGAGACGTCAGAAGACTCAGGATCTGATTTCAGACAATTGTAAAGCGGCCGAAGCCCTTCGAATTCTGACAGCTTTGAAATCTCAAGAAGTCAGACCACCAAGTGTTCTGACGACTCAAAAATCTTAAGAAGTCAGATCACCACGTATTCTGACGGCTCGAAAATCTCAAGGAGTCAGATCACTACGTATTCTGACGACTCAAAATTCTCTAGAAGTCAGATCACCACGTATTCTGACGGCTCGAAAACCTCAAGAAGTCAGATCACTACGTATTCTGACGACTCAAAATTCTCTAGAAGTCAGATCACCACGTATTCTGACGGCTCGAAAATCAAGAGTCAGAACTCCCATCGCATCTTCGGGATGAGCTATCTTTGCCGGCTGCGGACCGATTCGAGAACCTGCTCAGCATAGTCCAAACCACGCGGGGTGCGCGAGCCATGCCACGAGAGATCCTGGCCGTCGACGATCTGAAAACGAGCGTTCGACCAGCCGGTGAGCTGCACAAACTCCTCAATGTGCTTGCGCTCGAACGGAAAAGGCTCGGTCGCCAGCAAGACGACGTCCGGCGCACGGGTCACTAACTCTTCGGTCGTCAGCGCTGGATAGCGTTCTTCGCGATCGGCGAAGACGTTGCGACCGCCAGCCAGCGATAGAAGGGCATGGACGAAGGTATCGCCTGCCGCGGCCATCCACGGTTTCCGCCAGATCAAATAAGCCCAGCTCACCTCCTGACGTCCTTGTGCGGCTTGCCGGATGCGCTCTGCCCGCTCCTCGATATCGCTCGCCACTTGCTCGGCGGCTGAGACACGACCGATCGCATCACCGACTCGCCGAACCATCTCGGCGGTCTGCCCGACGGTCCTGGGCAAATCGCTATGGCAGCGCAAGCCCGCTGCGGTCAGAGCCTCCGCATCTTCGATTCGGTTCTCTTCCTCGTTCAGGAAAACAACATCTGGCGCCAGCTCGGCGATTCGCTCGACGTCCGGATCTTTGGTGCCGCCAACTTTTTCGATCGTCGTGACGATCTCCGGCGGATGGCTGCAATAACGCGTGATCCCGATCAACTCATGACCGGCACCGAGATCGCAAATCAGCTCGGTGACGCTCGGGCACAAGGAGACGAGGCGCATAGCTCCTTCTGACGAGTCGAAGCTTACCTCAGCCACGCATAGCCGACCTTCATGAAGAACGCGCGGTTGGTCTGGTCGATGTCGAGATCGCCGGTGCCGCGATAGTTGTCGGAGTAGCCCAAGAAGAGCACGGTCTTGGCGTTCAACTTGTAGGAGAAGAGCGCCTGAGTCAGCAAAGTTCGCAGGTTGGGTTCGATGATGGACGGGTTGTTGTGCAGGCCCGGGATCCGTTCGGTGTCCCGATACTGGAAGATCGTGCGCAGGAAAGCTCGATGGTTGAAGTGGTAGATCAAGGTCGACTGAGTGACGTTGGCGATCAGGAAGGTGCCCTCGTCGATCGAAAACTCTTGAAGGGCGTGGGAGAAATCCGCGGTAAAGCCGCGACCGAGTTTGACCTTGCCATTCAATCGAACCAGAAAAAACTCGGACTGCCGAACATTCAAAAAATCAATGATCTTGCCCGCGCGGATCAAGAGATCAAACTCGGTCTGACGATTTGGGCGGATCGAGGCGAAGAGATCCGTGCGCGGATTGCTAAAGCGCTGGCCTTGGAAAGTCTCGAAGTTGTCGCGGATCGCCCACTGGACGATACTCTGCCTCGGTCCCTCATAGATAAACGTGATGTTGTTGCTCTCGTCGAAGAGCTCGCCATCCGAGTCGCGATGGAAGTCGGCATGATCAAACTGCACCGCCAGGCGGGTGTACCAAGCATCGGGCTTACCCCAGAAGCTACGGACCAAAACCACCGTGTTCTCTCGAAAACCAGCCTGACGAATGAACCCGTGGTCGGCGCGAAAGTTCTCGCCGTAGTTGCGATGGCGATAGATCCCGAGCCAGTTGCGGTTCTGGTAGTCGTAACGTAGCTCGAAGGCATCGTCGTCGAACGCGCCGAGCGGTTGACCTCTGGACTCGGCCAGCGCGTCCGGATAGCGGGTGTCCGAGTTTAAATACTGGAAACGGAGAATGCCCGCCTTGCCGACCTGGAATCGACCGTCAAGCCCCAGAACATGATTGCGATAGACATCGCCTTCGCGACCGGTGTAGAGAAAACCGAGGCTCGAGGTTTCGCCAACGCTACGCCGGAAGCGCACGACGCCACTGCGGGTGTCTTCATCGATGAACCCACTACCGGTGCTCTGAAAGTTTGGGAAAGCCAGATTGTTGATGCGATCTTCGGCAAACAGCACGCCGAAAGAGTTCTTGCCCTGCCGCCCGGTGAGCTTGAGGCCGCCCGTCGGATCGGCAATAGTCCGGGTGTAGACCGCCTGGATCGGCGAAGCGAAGATCTCGGCACCATCCAGGAAGAACGGTCGCCTTTCGGGAAAGAAAAGCGCAAATCGCTCGTTGACGTCGAGCTGAGCAATGTCGGCCTCGACCTGCGAAAAGTCCGGGTTGAGGGTCGCATTCAGCGACACGTTGGGAGTGATTCCCCAGCGCAAATTCAGGCCGAGATCGGTTTCATCATCGCTGGACGTCGCGCCGGTCAAGGTTTCGCTGGACAGAGCGGTGACCGTCGGATTGACCTCGAGATTGCGCCCCCGCGGTAGATCGGCCAGGCCGGTCAAGGTATCGAACTGGCAAACCTGACAGTTGCGGTCAAAGTCGCGCCGACTCGAGCGCAGCTCATACTCCAAGTTTCGGGGATAGTGACGGGTGGCGAGAAAACCCCAGACTTGGGGCCCGGTGCCCGAGGCGAATCGCAGCTGACGGAAAGGCACCGCGACTTCGACCACGTAGCCTTCGTCCGTGACTTTGCCCGAAGAATTCCAAATCGCATCCCAGGACCAGTCCTGGGCGCCGTCGTAGTCCACCCGCTGCCAGAACCGAATGTCCGACGACGCCTCGCCGACGTCGGTCAAGGTACCGTCCATCTGCACACCGAGCGGATTGACACGAAATTCGAAAGCCTCGCGCTGACCGTTGAAGGTATCGACCAAGAAACCAACGGTGTCATCGGAGAAGGTCTCGTCGCGATCGCCCAACCGGGAACGAATCTTGTTGGGCTCTGGATCAAACGCACGGAACGCGACGTAGAGGTTGTTTTCGTCAAACGTCACCAGGCACTCGGTCTTGACCGGCGGCTCGACGTTGTCTCCAGGCGCCCATTCCCGGGTCAGCGGAATCAACGCTGCATCTTGCCAAGCTGGCTCGTCGAGGACGGAGTCGACGCGAATCTCAGACGTCGCCGGACGAATAGCAAACTGCTGCTTGTCGACGATTTGCTCGTCTGCCTCGACGGCCCCCGAGAAAGCGATCAGAGTCCAGCCGACCAGGGTGAGTACGAGGGCTGCGGTTTTCATGCCGCGTCTCCTTTCAGATGGGGTCGATGAGAAACGCCGAATTGTAGGGTGCTGACTTTGGACATCATAATTCATGAAGACAACCTCTGAGCTTCTACTCTGACGCTACGATTGCCGTGAGCTTGGCAGGCTCCGGCAGACTCGGTGCAGGACGTGAAGGCGACGCCGCCAACCAGCTGGCCTGACGACTCAGATCGAGCGCCCGTTTCAGGGACTGCGCCATGGCGGTCAAATGAGGCTCTTCGTGCATCGTCATGTGGTCTCCGGGGACCCGCACCACCTCGACCCCGCCCTCGACCAATTCGATCCAGGGCAGCTCCGGCCGCGGCGGATCTCCCGGGCGGCGATGCCGTGCGCGAAAGTAGAGCATCCGGCCCGAGTAGAGACTCGGCCGATAGCTATACAACGCTTCAACGTTGGCCAGCATGACAGCGATCCGACGCCGCGTCTCCGCAAGATCCAGGGTCGACGGCAGGCATCCGGCTTGGCGAGCACGCTCGACCACGAAGTCGAGCTGGGCCTCCTCGGCGACGCTCCGCAGCTGCTCGAGGGGGACCGGCAGCTCGATCGGCAACGCCGCTGCCACCGCCTCGGCATGGCCTTCCCGCGTGGGCATCTGATCGAGACAAGGAGTGTCCATCAGGGTCAGAAGTGCCACCGGCTCTCCGCTCCCCTCGAGCTTCTGAGCCATCTCGTACGCGATCATGCCGCCCATCGACGCCCCCCCGAGCAGGTAGGGGCCCCGGGGTTGGACCTCTCGGATCAGCTCGAGGTAATGTGCAGCCATCTCTTCGAGGTTCAGGAGTGGCTGCTCCCCTTCCTCGAGGCCCAGGGATCGCAATCCGTAGACCGGCTGCCCGCTCCCCAGCTCGCGCGCCAAAGCGCGAAACGTGAAAGCAAAGCCCCCGACCTGATGCACCAGGAAAAGTGGCCGGCCGGTGCCTCCCTGGAGCTTGACTAACGACGACGACTCGATCGCCCCTGACGCCGCGCGATCCACCAATTGGGCCAGGGCGCCTAGCGTCGAGGCTTCGAGCAGGAAACTTCCCGGCAGCTTGGCACCCAAGGCCTCCCGCAATCGGTTGCCCAGCTGGATCGCCATCAGCGAGCTGCCGCCGAGGTCGAAAAAATCGTCGCTGGCGCGCAAGCCGTCGACCCCGAGCATGTCCCGCCAGACGCTGGCAACGGCCTCTTCGGTGGCGGAAAGCTCCGCGGACTCAGCGGCCACGATCGGGGCGTCGGCCAGAATCGGGGCGTCGGCCAGGCGGTCGCCGATCACCGGAGCGGTGCCGTTGCCAGAGCTGGCCGCAGTCTCGGCGATCCCGAGAAATCCGGGCGCGATCGTCCGAGGCAAGCTGGCCGGCCAGTAGTGCCGTCGCTCAAAGGGATAGCCGGGCAACGGTACCCGCCGACGCTGCTCCCCGGCCCAGAAAGCTGACCGGTCGAATTCCGCACCGACGAGCCAGAGCTTGCCGACCGCGGCGAGTAAGGCGTCGAGGTCCAGGCCCCGATGCTTCGGCGCTGGTAGCGACGGCACCGCGGCTTCGAGGCTCGCTTTCGCCGAATGTTGGCGCGCCAGGGTGGTCAGCTGCCGCCCTGGACCAACTTCGATCAGCAGACGCCCAGGGGTTTCGAGAATGGCCCCAAGACCGTCGGCGAAGCGCACCGCGAACCGCAGATGAGCGCCCCAATACGCCGGATCGGTAGCCTCGGCCGCGGTGATCCAGCGACCGGTGACGTTCGAAGCGAGCGGGATCTCCGGCGGCTTGAGGTCGAAGCGCGCCACCTCAGCAGTAAAGCGTTCGACGATCGGCTCCATCATCTGAGAGTGGAACGCGTGCGAGGTGTGCAGCCGACGCGACTCGACGCCACGCCCGGTCAATCGCTCCCGCAGGCTAGCGATCGCCGCCGACGTTCCGGACACCACGCAGGCAGCCGGAGCGTTGACCGACGCCAAGGCGAGGTCGCTATCGACGGTGGCGAGCAAGCTCTCGATCTCGTCTTCCGGCAGACCGACGGCCAGCATATCCCCGGGCGGCTGCTCCTCCATCAGACGCCCACGAATCGCCACCAAGCGCAGAGCATCCTCGAGACGAAAGACCCCCGCCAGATACGCCGCCGACAGCTCACCGATCGAGTGCCCTAAGAGTGCCGTGGGCTTCACTCCCCACGACATCCATAAGCGAGCCAAAGCGACTTCCACGACGAATAGAGCGGGCTGCGCGAACGCCGTCGATTCGAGCTCGAAATCGTCCTCCTCGGTGGCAGCCCCAGGCGGATAGAGCAACTCGCGGAGATCGAGCCCGAGCTCGTCTTCGAGCCGGTCACAGCACTCGTCGACGACCCCGCGAAAGACCGGCTCGCGTCGGTAGAGCTCAGCGCCCATGCCGGCATATTGGGCACCCTGCCCGGGCAAGAGGAACACCGGTGACAGGCTGGCTTTCGAGCGGCTGCCGACGGCAGACGCTGACGGCACGAGTTGCCGGAGGCCTTCGATCGCCGACGCCCGGTCTCGACAGACCACCATCCGCCGCTCCTCGAAAGCTCGTCGGCCGTAGCTCAGGGTGAATGCGACGTCTGCCAGCTCGACGTTCTCTTGCCGCTCCAGATGATCCGCCAGCTGGGCGGCCGCCCGATCGACAGCCGATAGCGTTCGCGCGGAGATCAGGAGTAACTGAGCCGGGCGCGAGCCGCTGGCTGCCTCGCAGGTCGGTGCCTCTTCCAACACCACATGAGCGTTGGTACCGCCGATGCCGAAAGAACTGACGCCAGCCCGTCGCGGGGAGCCGTTCGTCGGCCAGTCTCGGAGACTCGAGTTGACGTAGAAGGGGCTCGTCTCATCCAGTCCGCACTCAGGATTGGCAGAATGAAAATGGAGGCTGGGCGGGATCTGACGATGCTGGAGCGCCAGGACCGTTTTGATCAACCCAGCGATGCCGGCGGTCACGTCCAGGTGACCGATGTTGGTCTTGACCGAGCCGAGGGCGCAGAAGCCACGAGCATCCGTCGCCTGGCCGAACGCCTGATTCAGCGCCGAAACCTCGATCGGATCCCCCAGGGGGGTCGCCGTGCCGTGAGCTTCGACATAGGTGATCGACTCCGGCGACACCCCGGCCAGTTCCTGGGCCTCGCGAATCACCCGCGCCTGTCCCCTAACGCTCGGCGCCGTGAAGCCGGCCTTGCCTTGAGTGCCATCGTTATTGCTGGCGCTGGCCCGAATCACCGCGTGAATGGTGTCGCCGGCAGCCACCGCATCCTCCAGGCGCTTGAGCAATACCAGTCCGACGCCGCTGCCCGGCACCACCCCTTGGGCAGCGGCATCGAAAGTACGGGTGTGGCCATCGGGCGAGTCGATGCCGCCTTCGGAGTAGAAATAACCCTTGACCTCGCCGGCGTTGACCGTCGCACCGCCGGCAAGCGCCATCTCACAGTTGCCCTGAAGCAGGGCCTCACAGGCGAGGTGGACCGCCACCAAGGAGGTCGAGCACGCCGTTTGGACATTGAGGCTGGGGCCCGTCAAGTCGAGCTTGTACGACAGTCGGGAAGCCAAGTAGTCGTGCTGATTACCGAGCAAGATCTGCCAGCGGCCGACGGATTCGTTCAGCTGCTCATCTGCCAACAGGCTTTCCAGGAAACGGCCGAAACTGACGCCACCATAGACCCCGATCCTGCCGTCGTAGGTCTGAGGGTCATAACCAGCATTTTCCAAAGCATGCCAGGCGCACTCCAAGAATGCCCGCTGTTGGGGATCGGTGACCTCGGCCTCCCGCGGCGACATGCCGAAGAATCCGGCGTCGAAATGCTTGGCCTCCTCCAGGGCGCCGCGTGCTCTGACATAGGACGGATCGTCGAGCACCGCCGGATCCAGGCCCGACGCCAAGAGCTCATCGTCGGAGTAGAAGCGAATCGACTCCACGCCGTCGCGCAGATTGTCCCAATATTGCTGCAGGTCGCGAGCACCGGGAAAGCGACCGGCCATGCCGACGATGGCGATCTCGCGACTGGCCGAAGCGGCGACCGGCGCGGCTTCCAGCGTCACCGGAGCCGCGGTCGCCGGCTCGGGGCTCAGGAATTGGGCCAGGGACGTGACGGTGGGAAAGCGAAACAAGTCGACCATCAAGAGCTCGCGCGAGAGCACCTCCTGGAGCCTGGCGTGGCACTGCGCCATCAGCAGGGAGTGACCGCCGAGGTCGAAGAAGTTCTCTTCGAGCCCAATGCTTTCCAAGCCGAGCACCTCACACCACAGCTCGCGGATTTGCTTTTCTAGCTCCTGGTGAGGGGCAACTTGCACCACGGTCGACGGCGTAGCCTCGGGTGGCGCAGCCTGGCGGGCTCGATCAGGTTCCGGCAAAGCGGATCGATCCAACTTGCCGGTCGCCGACAGTGGCCAACTGGCCAAGGGCACGAACGCCGACGGCACCATGTACTCGGGCAGCTGGTTAGCGATCCGCTGACGGAGCTCCCTTGCGGCCGGCACCGGGCCACCGGCTCGAGGGATGAAATACGCCACCAGCCGCCGGTCGTCCGCCCCACGGGGGACGTCGGCGCCACCGCGTGCCAGAACCACTCCTTCCTGCACCTGGGGATGGCTAGCGAGCGCCGCCTCGATCTCGCCCAGCTCGATGCGATAACCCCGAATCTTGACCTGGGTGTCGAGCCGGCCGAGGAATTCGAGGTTGCCACAGGTCATGGCGCGGGCTCGGTCGCCGGTGCGGTACAGACGCTGCCCCGGCTCGTGGACGAACGGATCGGGCAAGTATTGTTGAGCGGTCTGCGCCGGCTGATTCGCATATCCCACCGACAGACACTCGCCGCCGATGAAGAGGTCGCCCGCGACTCCCACCGGCGTCGGCGCCAGTCCGCCGTCGAGGGCATGATAGCGAGCGTTGGAGATCGGACGGCCATAAGGGATCGAGGCCCAGGCCGGGTCCACGTCATCAACAATGAAGACGTTCGACCACACCACCGCCTCGGTCGCGCCGCCGAGGCTCACCACCTGCGCACCGAGAAAGGCGTCGCGGATCCGGTCGGGCAAGCTGACTGGAATCCAATCTCCGGAAAGGAAGACCCGCCGCAGGGCAGTCTCGGCAGTACCCGGGGCCGGGAAGAAGGGCACGCACTGCTGCAGCGCCGCAGGCGCGGAATCCCAGAAAGTGATCGGTTCCTGGCAGAGGATGCGAACCAGCTTCTGGGGATCTCGAATCTCTTCCTGGGTCGCCAGGCGGATCGAGCCACCCGCGGCCAGAGTGCCGAAGATGTCGTAGACCGACAGATCGAACGACAGAGCGGTGATAAAAAGCAACCGATCGCCTTCGCCGACGGCGAAACGGCGGTTGACCCAATGCACTAGATTGACCGCCGGCTGATGACGCACCATGACGCCCTTGGGCTGGCCGGTCGAGCCCGAGGTAAAAATCACATACGCCAGATCTTCAGGCCCGGCAGTGAGTGGCGGGGCCGTCTGCGGTTGCTTCTGGCCGTCGCCGATGAGCACCAACTGATGCAACGACGCTGAGGGCAGCTCTTCGAGCAGGGCTCGCCGATCGGGATCGGTCACCAGATGGCTGACGGCATTGGCTCTGATGATCGCACGCACACGCTCGATCGGCCAGGTGACCTCGAGCGGCACGTAGGCGCCGCCGGCCTTATGCACGGCCAGCACGGCAGCGATCATCTCCGGCGAGCGTTCCAGGTGAATACCGACCAGGACTCCCGGCCCGACGCCCCGGTCCCGCAGCTCCCACGCCAGCTGATTGGCTCGGGCGTCGAGCTCGCCATAGGACAGCTCGAAGCCCTCCGTGACCACCGCCGGGCGGCCCGGCGCGCGGGCGACCTGCTGCTCGAAGGGCTGATGCAGCAGCAGGTGCCGCGGGACGTCCGCCGCGGTGTCGTTCCACTCCTCGAGCAACTGGTGCCGATCGCTGGCGGGCAGCAGAGGCGCCCGCAAGACCGATCGGTCGACCTCGGCCGCGACGCTCCGAAGAAAAACCTTGAACTGTTGGGCCAAACGGGCGATGGTCGCCGCGTCGAAGAGGTCGCGGTTGTAATTGAGCAAGAAACGCAAGCCGCCATTGACTTCCGAAGCGAAGATGGTGAGATCGAAATGAGCCTCGCGCCTCGGCACCTCGAGCGACGTCACCTCGAGGCTCGGCAAGTCGAGCGCCTCGGCTTCGAGATTCTGCAGCGAAAAGAGAGCCTGGAAGAGCGGCGAGTGGCTGAGATTGCGCTCCGGAACCAGCTCATCGACCAGTTTTTCGAACGGAACTTCCTGATGGGCATAAGCCGACAACAGGGTGTCGCGGGTCCGGCCCAGAAGATCGCCGAACGTCGGATCGTCGTCGAATCGACAGCGCAAGGCCAAGGTGTTGACGAACAGGCCGATCAGATCTTCGATCTCGCGTCTTTCGCGACCGGCGATCGGCGTGCCCAGCACCACGTCCTTCTGATTCGCCGCACGCCCGAGCACCACTGACCAGGCTGCCAGCAACACCATGAAGGGGGTCGCGCCGGCCTCGTGGGCCCGCTCCTCGA
>JAAAKL020000399.1:0-33385 GCA_010016065.2 Carybdea cf. marsupialis auct. non (Linnaeus, 1758)
ACATTTTCACATTTCACTAGTGTCTCTTTTAACTTGCTATCTTCAAATCCTCTCTTCTCTATACATTATCTTATCATTGATGCTCCTCAAGTATACGAAATCAATCTTAAAAAAATGAGATATAGCAGATCAACAGCAAGATCACGTTCTTTCAAAAAATAAAGAAGCCGTATATGATTAGATGCATAATAATGCTACACTAAAGCTTTCATTTAAACCAGGGGAATTCACTAAAATCTTGAAATTTTATCAAAAGGTTTTTAGTTAATAATAAAGTACTAACTGTTACGTAAAACAATAGCAACAAATACTATATGATTAGTGTGGAATATTTTGTCATCTTGGTTGTCCTATGTTAAGGACTGGAGGCTCTGCTTCCTTCCTTCCCAGATAATCGCTAACGAAAGGTGACCTCCTCGTAAATGAAACTTAGTACACTTCACTTGGATCGCAATTATTTGGGATACCTTAACTCCTAATTAAATTTTTATGAAAGTTGGTGCCCTTATAGTTTAAAAAATTTCTTAAAAGAAGGAGCACGTTTAAAGGTAGCAGCCATTTTGCAAAGTATTCTTATAACAACCTAACTTATACTAGAAAATGTCACATAAGCCTAATGATCTATTGTGGCTGGGCATGTCATGCTACCCCAAAAGACACTGCCAACAGGGTATTAAAGTCCCCAGCTGACAGATCGTACATGATTGGGATCATGGCACAATATAGGATGATGCTGGTCAACAGATATCAGCATTAAGCAGAAGTGGAATTGGTAAAATATCCAGTGAGGAGAAATTTCGGGAGAATTCGTTTGTTAAAAAACACTGATAATCGGAGATGAAACTATCTTGAAATTTTTGAAATATTCACGGTGCAATAAAGAACCAGGATGTACCCAACTGTCATCCTGTGGCTTGTTGCAAGCTAAGGAGATTATTGCATATTACTACGCGGATGACCTTGCTTTACAAACGTGAACTGAAAAATTTAACTCAGGAGAAGGAAAGATTACATCATGAATCAGTAAATTAGGTTGCTTCAGTCAGGAAATTTAAATCTGGGAGCTGTACAACGCTTGCCTTATTTACAATATACATAGTCTCGGAGCTGGCCTTGAACTTCTATAAGAAGGGGGCATTGTGGCAAGCGAACGTACTCAGTTTTGCATGTAAAGAGGCACTGTAAGGATCCATACACTTATGACCTCCAAAATAACTGCAACAATTTAACCACCTCCCCTTCTTTGGCAGAAAAGATAATAGAATTTTTTGTTTGACAACATTGAGTGTCAGGTGTCTTGTGGGTAGCCCTACCCCTCGTCCAGTTCTGGGCCTAAGTACACAAATATCCCTACGAAACTCTGCTAAATTCCCTATAGCAAAAATGCAGACCTTGGTTCTACATTTCGGCCACGCAGCTGCTTCAATACCTCTTCGTATTTCTTGTAAATAAATCTGTATTGACATAAACATACGAACTGAAGTTTGGATTAGCAGATAGACATTACAGCGAAAGAGTTGGAATTGTAATAATGCTGTGATTCTGTTGTTTCTGCATACGAACACATGCAGCACTCCATAACTTATGATATACTTTTCACTTCAGGACGCCAAGAAGCAAATATTGACAACTAGCGTTTGGATCAGACAGGTATGCTGACCGATATTCGTTATTTATATTTTTTAAGTTTTTAACTTCTTTCTCTCAAATGGTACCCTGTTTCACTCAGCTTTCACCTTAATTAGCAAAAGTAGATTCCCTGCTACAGTTTCCCATGTGCCATGTTTTATTACCACAAATATACGTAAGATAGGGGGTGGCGTGGGAGGGTGGTCGTTGAATGCGACCGCAAAAATGTGTAAGACATCAGTGCCGTAACCACGAAATTTTTATGGGGGGTGGGGGTGGGGGCTAAACCGGGCGTTCTATTTCCCATGGGTGTGGCCGAGGGCGTGACCGAGAAGGATGCTTTGCCTATGCAATGCTTTGAAGTTGCCTTGTATTTTGCCTTTTTCATTATTTCCGAATTATATTACAACTAGGTTGATCTTCTTCAATATATTTTAATATAATGTAGCGCTTAAATGGTGTTTTATTCAGCTTTTCTGACATGAAGGCAATGTTCCATTCTCTGAAAACAAACAAGTTGACCCTGCTATCATTGCTTGCTTTAAATTAACTACATATTCTTACGCTCTAAGGCAACTGACGGTACGTAAACTCTGCCAACATTCTTTCAATCACCTTGAAAACTATGGGTGGGGCTATAGCCCCCAGCCCCCCCAGTGGTTACGGCACTGTACATACATATTCAATACATTTGTCATGATGCATATCGACTCCCTGTGATTCGTGATTGTTGATTAAGACAACATTCAATATTAAACTGCAAATCAATAACTAAGAAAACAAAGAAAGCCAATATTATTGGGTTATGGCCCCCGCTGATCACGCCTATGTGGTGGGTCGGTATTTGCTAAACCCAGGGAATATGTGTTTATCATGTTGGGAGTTTTCTTATAAAATTTGACTTTTCTTTATGTCATTGGACTGATTTCGTAAATAGTTTGGAGAATATAAAATATAAATTTTAAAAAAATGGAAAGATAATATTTCACATTTCAATCCCGGGGATAACGGATTTATTATTTTTGTAATTTTTAACCAAGTTTTATGATAATAAACAACACGTATTTTGTCATTTCTTTATATCAATAACAGTCTTGCTTCGTCAAATTTTTTTATACAGTTGAGTTCTATTTTTGGCTATTTCTTTATAAAAATGTAGGCAAGATTATAATCAAAATGCATGAACAGAGATACCAAAACTTCACGCTATCACCTTCATCAATGTATTCATAGTCAACAATTAAGCAAGCTGAATTATCTTAAAGTTTGTTGATGGTACAGAATAACAAAACTGCACGAAGTAGCGAATTCATTTTGTACTTAAAAGCTTTTTTCGTCTGAAACGCCTAAGAGTACAGTTCGTCAGAAAATTACCGAAAAGGGAATCAACGAAATTATTTACCCAACTGTGTTTTACAACGTAGTCAATCAGAATTCTGACTGTCAGATTGGTGTTGTTTTGACCAATCAGTGTCCGTGAAGCTGAATGGTTAACCGAAATTAAAAAAATTGTCATTTTGAAGAAGTAAGGAACGTGTTCCTCAAGGCCCCCGCCGTGGTCACGCCACTTGAATAGCCCTTTACTTCTACGCTATATAACTGAGTACCTATCAGCCAATCAGATATTTTATTTTCAGTGAGATGGATTCATCTAATCTGTTCTTCTTTTTCATAGCATCGAAACACTACATTTCGTAGCTTTTCGTAGGTATGCGAAACACTCTGCCAGGCCCCATTACAGGAAACTCTGATATCAACAACCAATATTAAACCTATAAAGCTCCTCTTAATCTTTAGTAACTTCACGTTGATACACAGGTTGGCAAGTATGTTAATTTGTTCCCAGCAGCTCCAAACCTGTGTAAGATTTACCCACCTTGGTATGTTTATGACACCATGAAGCTTAGCTTACATACGACCTTCGCTTTCTTTTAATGGAAAGCTTACCGTTATCTGAAAAGCGATTACTTAAACTTAGATTAATCTTATGATAGTTCATTGGAATAAGGGTCTACTTTATTGACAAATCTCTCAGAGTTTCACGGACTAATGCAAGCAAACATCTTCAGCTGGCCATACCTGCAATTAAGTTAATCAGTGACAATGAATAAATCATGACAATACTTCAGCTGATGGTAACGTGATCAGATTTTTCAACACGCTAAGCGATTATGTTGTGGGATGATAAAGTTGTAGTGGTACTGCTTTACCGATTTCTCGGACTAAGCGAGGTCAGGAGTAATGGAAGTGGGCGCCTCATTAAATCTTAAGCTGAAAGACAATAATTAACAGTGATTGTTGGGTGGAAATGTCAATTAAGGCCACTGTTTCAATGGCGAGTTGGAAATTAAGCGGTTTTGATCACAAGAGCGAAAGCAGTACAATTATACATGTCTAATGATATGAGAGCTCTCAGGTTCGGCCAACGTTGTGGATCCAGAGCTGAGTTTCTTGTGAGGCGTGTTGCATGTATTGAGTTGGCTTTCTCGCCCGTTTGGGGTACAATAAACACACCTTGCTAAAGCCGACAACAACCAAATAATTTTAAATATCTCCTAAGGAAAACAGCATGATTAGTGCAGATGGGGGTAGGCTAAATCCCATAACCTGATGGGACATGATTGCGGCAAGCAAATGTACTGTCTCAAGGAAGAGCCTGATATATTTGCCAATATGATGTACAATCCTTTCCTTCAAAACATAATTAATCCACAGATTAATCTAAAAGTTATCGGAAGTGAATGGAATAAGAATGTAGCATACCATAAAAAATTAAGAAAAACATTGTGTTTACAATAGACCAATACAAAATAGAACAATTTAACACTGACATTACTCTATGATTATTTGCAGTTGATAGGTGGCATAGATAAACATTAAACAAGAAATCAGGCTAAACAGAAAAGTAGCACTAAATTGTATGAAGGATTGTTGGTAACTTATATTTCGACTGGTCAAGCCAGTCTTCCTCAGATAACATAGATAACATTGAATCGTTGGCCTGCCCAGAATTTTCTGCAAATATATACTCTCCACTGGGCTAATTCCTTCCATCAAAAAAGAATCTACGCAAATTTTGAGTGCGCAGACCTTAAAATCTACCATCCTTTTTTGATCAAAAGTGTGACTAAATATCTTTGTATAATCCTCTAAGTGTAGTGGAAAGAGTATTTATGCATCTGTTGGGTAGGCCTACCACATCAGATATTGTATTTGTCAGACAGTGTCATCGCAGCCTTAACAAATGAAGACATAGAATCTAATTTTCCCCTCGAGCAAACAGAAATGACGTTATAAAAGAAAAGGATAATGTATGTTTCCTTGCTAATTTTCACAAAAAACAAATGCTTTTGGCACTCGCCAATATCTTTCAAATGTTGCCATCATCAAGTTGACCAAGATTTGAAAGAATTTAACTGTAAAATCTAAAATGATTGACATTAGTAATTAACCCAGACTATTCAAATTAGGTTCCTGAAAAAAATTCTTTGTATATTTTTGCTACAATGTATGATTAACATTTACCTTCCTGTTAAAATTTCGAAGACTAGGCAATGCTAAATGGTACAAATTTTACAACATATACAAGACGTGCAATTACTTAAGGAAGGTATCATACTAAAAGGTGTGGAAAGAAATACAAAGCAGAAGGAATGATCACTAGAAGAGCCACGTTCTTTCATGATTGTGTCGACAGTCTTCTTACACAGCAGAGGATGAAAAGTGATTACTATTCCTTTTCTTAAACCAGAAAATGAAATATGAATAAAGGAGAACTGTGGTTTTGAAGAAAGCTCTTTACCATCGACTTCCAATTTATGTATTTGGAAGAATATCGAGAAGGAAAAGTAAAGCAGTCAATCAGAACTAATTCACCCGTTTTACGACCGCACAGCCTTTCTGTTTGGCTTTCATAAAAGGCAAGATAACATTCTGACATTAGATTGTTCATGCAGACTCTTTATATAGGTAATTCTGATTGCCTTCCATGATTCTTATTATACCAACGTTGAAAAACTCTGTGCTTAACCATTTACAACCAAAACTCTTTCGCTTTGCATCTCAAAGACGGCAAAATTTGCTTGCGATGTGATAGTTGATTTTATTAGTTTATGCTACATTATGCGTAGTAAGCATTTTCTGCTAAAAAGCCGAAAATCAATACATTTTCAAACTTCTACAGTAGTTCTTCCTAACCTGTCTCAATCCATGCTCCTCTTTGACGTTATTTAATTGCATCTATCGTCTCTATCTCCCCCTCCCCTTCAAGCTTCTTGTAGTTTCTGCCGTCACATTGCATACTATTACTATCACAAAGCGAGAAATTAAAACATGAAACAAATTGTTGATATTTAAGAATGCCAGTATCAATCTCAAGAGATATGTCATTGCTTAAGATTGGAAAAGCCTTTTTCCAATGATACTCATTACAATCAAAACGTCCTTAGAATTTACAAAGATGAATCAAAAATGTACTAAACAGAAAATAATAGGTTACTAAAAAGGGCAGACGTCAACGGAAGGACTAAAAGAACAGAACTTTGGAAACGAATTTGTTGAGGATTCGTGGTTTCGTGAGTTTGATGCATAGTAGCTCTAGAACCCTGAGATTATGTTCCGAGGGCGCCTATACCACGAAAGAAAAGTAGTCTGCAGAAAAAATTACTACCAGGCTTCCGGTTGTGCAACAAATGTTGTGCAATAGCAAAGTCACGTCGTTGAAGGAAGCGCGAGTATAGAATTTACAACGTCTCGTAGGGCTGCTAGAACTTTGTACCCTCTGCTCTAAAAATTGAGGGGTCGTTAATACATACCGTGCTAAGCAACGGCATTGAATGTAAAACATTATCAACCTTCTGATACCGCAGAAACCTAAGCGAAGCATATACCCCAACCCCCCCCCCCCCCATTCCCCCAATGAAGCTAGTGATCCATAGTATCTATTATTCAGTTTCTTTCTCTATTTTAGATTTGGAATAATCCTTACTTAACATGGAATGTCTCTCAGTTTGGCGGTTTAAAATCAATAAATGTGAGCCCAAAAATAGTTTGGAGGCCTGACATTACACTTTATAACAAGTAAGTATTTTGACGTACACAATTACTCTTACCCGAATTAGCCACTCTGTAACATTTTTCAGGTAAATCTTTAAGTACAAAAATACAAGAAATCATGTCAACCATTTTCATTATAAAATAATTAAAAGTCACTAAATAGTTATGCAAATAATCGAAGATGGACTTACTTAGGAATACGTAGGAAGGAAAGATAAATGCTTAGAAGTGAAAACGAGGTTGAAAAATCTTAGGAATATCCTAACAATTGTACAGGGGTAGGTAAAATTTATTTAGCTGCATACGGATGGGCATGGCGGTTGAGTGATATTTCCACGATAACTAGAATGCTTGGAAAAATAAACAAAATATTACGTATTGAGACAGACGAATGTTTTAATGATGTGGCAGGATATTTGGCAACCAAAAAAGAATTTGCGGAGTTTACAAAACAGCTATTGTAATTAGCAAAGTTTGTGGACTTATTCATATATAAAAAAATAAGGTTGAGGCCACTGCCCAGCCTCTTTTCTTGGTCGTGGTATAGTTGATGTTTTAGTTTACTAAATCATGTCACGACAGGATTTTTTTCCAACTCAATATGTCGTAAAGGTATTTATTATGCGTTTCTCTACCTGTGTTTTCAAAGCATCATGGACCTCCTGTCTCTTTTCTGTGGACTAGTAACATTTTTTTGCACTTGCAGTAGGCCCTACCCCTAACACGTAGATATGGAAGGAGTAAAAGAAATATCGTCTGTATCTAACGGCTCTGATAAATTTAAATCATTCTCCAGCTTGTTGAGCAGCCCCAGCTTTGGTTTTGAAAACGTTGACAACAGATATAAACTGTTGATTATCAAAGATTATAATTAGTAGGCGATTGCGAAAAGCATGCGGAAGCGCCATGGAATATACCAAGAATTATCGAGGGCAGATTTTTGTTGGTAATTTCGAGTCGCAAGGGAAATGTTGAACAGAAATAACATATGATCGTAGGAGTTTTGAAATTGCATTGAATGAAATCATCTGATCGCGGCCATTTAGGACAGTTCGCTCTACGAAGGTGACGGTGACGACCAGGAGGCCCTCCCTCTTAACTTTCCTTTATAACTTTCTTATAATTAAATTTACAGAATAACCACAAACGAGGTAATAAGTGTATAATGGAAATTTGAATTTTTGGAAATGAGGTACTGCAAGATTTTAAAATGGGGTCAATCACAGAATAGTTTTTATCAAACTTTGGCCCGACTCTGGTTACTATGAGTTACTAAGGAGAATTTTCACGCAGAAATTCATCGGAGGTGCAAGGATGATAAAAGGTTCTCTAGAGCTTTTAACAGTAGAATTTTAATAGGTGGAACTTTTTTTAACCAGAATTGTTTTTTAACATCTATTGAGGTGAACGTGTAACAACTAGGTCGTAGCTTTCCAAACAACTATTATGGAATGTACCATAATCTAACTCTATCGAAATACCGAAACGATTTTACATTTTGTTCTTGTGTCATCCGGACAAGTAGATAATGTGAAAAATGGGTCTAATCTAATCTATCCCAACTACGTTTAGACAGCAGACGTAATCTATATAACTGACATTCAATTTAACTGTAATCATAATCTGACAAAGCTATCCAGCGCCTTTTTAGTGGCATGTCACAAGAATTGTATTTTCCTATCGTTTTAGTGCAGAAGGAGATAACGACTTTGGTGGAAGCATGGATAAGTTATCAACAAGAATCATATTGCATCACAATGGAAAAAACGTTTGGCTTTCCCCAGCAATGATACACTCCAAGTGCAATATCGATATCACGTATTTTCCATTCGATACACAGAGGTAAGTAATGGCTCTGTTGCCTTGATTATTGATAGTAAACCATTCCGAAACAGCAGTTCGTCTGAAAAGCAAAAAGCTAAGTGCTTTTTAAATATTTTAAATGAAATTTCTATATATAATGTTCAAATGTTTCCGTTACTATTGCAGTATACTAGCTGCATCCTTTATTCTTCTTGATTGTCCCTCTGTTCGATGAAGTTGTAATCGTAGAGTTGGGCCAAGACGTCTCCGAATCAGGTCATTAAATTGCCCTCTATTCTGGGTGACCTTCTTTGCCTGTTGTTCATCAACACCGATGGTGCAACGTTAAATCCTTTACCTCCTCTAGCATTGTCTGGTATTAAGTGATTTTAAAACATGAAATGCTTTCCAATCTTCTTAACTTCGCCCTACTTTCAGCGTCTTAAATTTTAAATTGTATCGATGCAGCCGGTCGATCAGGGTTGGGTTATGGGGTGGCACCAGACCTACCCCTTTAAATCTAAGGATTACTGAAATTGTGAAAATCGTGCTAGAGAGTAACGCATTGCCGGTATACGCAAATAGATATTTCGATATTTATCTTAACGGTCATCGTCATATTTCGGCTGCTGAGGCATAGGCGACCGCAAATTTTCTCCAAGCCATTCTGTTCTGTGCCATCTCTTCTGTTTTGCAAATGGGCATCATTTTTAGTGAGTCACCAATAATATGTTGGATGTACTTCAGGTAGCTTAAGCTTGGTCTGCCAGGTTTCTTCTTCCCATCAGTTGGCTTGAACAGGACATGCTGGTAACCTGCTTCCTGATTGTCCATCCTTAGCATGTGATCCAGTAAAGAGAGCTGCCAATATATCATTGTGCGAATGAATCTTAACTGTAAAGACATCTGAATAGAATAGCATTTACTTGCAACAGAGGAAATTTGGACGATCCATGCTCCTCGCGTGTTCATACCGAAGTATCAGCTAAGATGAGTCATTTGAAAGTTGTTCAGAGAATCATAATGCAATAAACTGTAATGTAATGAATTAACTTATTACCAAAACAGAGTGATATTTTTACCATTTTAGGTGCAAGCTGAAATTTGGCAGCTGGACGTATGACGGCTTTCGATTGGATCTACGGGCAGAGAGTAATGCAGCTGATCTTAGTAAATACACAACAAATGCCGAGTGGAAAATGGTATCGATGCCAGCTCAAAGAAACGAGATCAACTACATCTGCTGTCCTGAACCTTATCCCGATGTTACCTACACGATCGTAATCCGAAGGCGCACATTGTTTTATTTGATGAACCTCATTCTTCCACTTGTAATGATATCCTCGCTATCAGCATTAACCTTCCTCGTGCCGCCTGAGACAGGTAACCAAAACAAAAGTCTTGTTGATGCTCATTTCTTACCATGGATTAGCACGTGTTAATCTGCATTCCTAGCAACAGTACTTCAGTCATTTTTGTTATGTTAATGATGTCAACTAAGAGCTGCATTTTTTTCTTTTCGGCGAAGGTGTTGAAGCATTATGGTAGTATGTTTGAGTTGAAAGCGCCATACGCTTCTCAACAATATAGTTTATGCGCCTCACCGGGTGACGTGAACATAACAAACTCCTTCAGGAAATTGGTGGACATATTTTCCGAACATGACGAGATAAAATTGCAAATTGTTGATGTGGATTCATTGATATTGATGTGATAGATAAACTATTATAGCTATTTCTTTCCTTTTGCATAGACATGTGAGAAAGGCAATAGAACCTGCATGGTAATTTCTGATCCTACTGAGGTCATACCTCCCCTCCAATAATTGTACGCTAGAGTCACTCGAAAGAGAGGCTACAAAACATATGCTGAACAGGGTTAACAAACGGCTACTTTAATCGTCTTAACTAAAAGTTATTTCCAGGGTACTTAATTTCTAAGATTTGGAAGTTTGACCGGGGGTGAAACTTTCTTGTTATTTTCTGAGTATGGCAGTTAATCAAATCCAAGACTGACGTAGTAGCCAAAACAGGCATGATCCCTCTACTAGTCAATATTTCCCGTGATCCAGATTTTCATAATCTATTCATTGCGGCTTCTAAAACTCATATGCAGCTAGAAAAGTTTCTATCAATAATAATAATAATTTTTTTTTAAAACTTCATTGCCATATATTTATTCTATATCTTTACAGAGAATTCAGCTTATACGGTGTACATATCATTCTCACTGTTTTAATGATAATGATAATGATGATAATAATAATGATAAAAATAACAGTAATGTGAGAAAAAGGTTAACAAAAAATTTCTTGGGGCGAAAATGACACAATTTTTGCTAGGTCTTTACTGCTAGGAAATAAACCCCAGTAGAAAAGTCTTCATTAGAAGGACTTTGTCATATTTTCACTTTCATTTATGCTTACTTATTATGTCTTTGAACCTCAATACCTTAAATGATCTGTACACATTTTCGTCATTTGATCACTACCCTCTTCATTGTTTCTGTGCTGTTGACCGATCTAGAAATGAAAACAAATACCATAAATTTAAAATTTCCTTTCAAGTGAATATTCTTGTGATGTAGAATTACCGCAATTGATTTTAACTAAAAAGCAAAATAACTCTAAACTAAGAAATACTACTTATTTAAGCTTTTGTCTAAAAATTATACAATTTATTGCAGAAAATCTACCAGTAAGTATAGTTCATGGAGTGATTCAGTGATTAGATAATCTACGTTTTGAAGTCTGACATCTAATGTTTTGGGAAGACTAACCCCCCCTTCGTGAATGCGCAACTGACATAGGACATTAGATCCCCTTGTCGAAGGTATTCGTAAGCTTTTTTCACTGCAAGCCATCTGCTAGGTCCAGGAAAACAAATTGGAGTAGATTCAGAGGTGTGAAAAGTGTGAATAAATGCAGTTGTTTTCTAAAAAGCTTTAAGTATCCATCATAGCTAAATGGAAGATTTGGTACATCCAATTGACTTTATGGAGTATGAAAGTTTTTTCTCGGTACTGTGGTCGTATTTTAACCCAAATATTCACAGCTTTGTATCTTACAGTACAGAAGCATCATATCAACATGAGGTAGAAGTCAAAGAGCCACCAGTGCTACGCCTTTATTCATGTTAAGAGACTAAACTTTCTAAGGTGTACCTCCGAATCATATGATCATTTGTAGCTGTGAGCACGTGTCCTACGTAGATTTCTAGTGTCAAACTGTGTTCAGCAACAAGAGAAGTCTTTTATAGACGGAATAAGATTCTTTACAATAATTTTCTTATCTTTTGGTTACTTGAATGGAACAAAACATTACATTTATTAAGTGTTAAGTTAAGCGTCTCATATTTCAGTATCATAATATGTGCCTACTGTCAACCCTCCTCCTCCTTGGAATTCAGCATCATTGCAGAACTGACCCTCTCCTCCATGGAAGTTACAAAATAACCAAGAAAAAGACAAGCTTGGTGACAGTGGAGTGGCAGAATTTGTGTATATATAGATGTAAATTAACTCCTCCGTCTTAAAATTCTTTTTCATAATTTGCACTCGTCCATGCTCGGACAAAATACAAAAAAGAAAAAGTTTCTGGATGAAAATTTGTCTGCAAAAATGTGTGAGTTTTGCATATAAATTGCTAAGGTATGCAAAAGAATAGATAACTCTATGCAACACTAGCACTCAGCTCATGCGTCAATTAGCAGCTGGTGATGCTGGCGATGTGCTATTTATATTTATGGCAGTTTAAAAATGGACAGAGATGTAAACGTTGATAGATGTGCCCATCACTTTTAAAAAAGTTAAGAAACGCTTTTAAAAATAAGTTTTATTCTTCATAAGGTCTGTCTTTTAAAAAACGTCGATAATGGACAAGAGAGTTTTCTGTTGTCTGTAGGAAAACTCCTTATTGCAACCTTATTTGAGATAACGTAAGAAAACGATGCTAGGAGAGAACTTGATTAGTTTTTTGGTAGATTTGAAATCATCAATAACTATTTACCAAGCCATTTATATTTTATTAGTTGCGTGGCAATGAGGAGGGAAAGTGTGACGTCACAATTTTGAAAATGTTTGACTTATGGCACAGATACTCAATTTTCATGTTGCCCTATCAGTAAGAACATCATTTCCCAACACTGAGATTTCAGTTTTCAAAGATTTAAATCTCTCTAACAAAATCTTATTATTTGATGCTAACGTAAGGATCCAAGGGATATTGACAGAGTTTTGACCGGAGATCTTTGAGGTTCAAACGCCACTAGTACCAAAGGTCTGGGAAACAGCCTATTTGATTTGTGACGTCATCATTTTCCCTCCGCGTTAAACATTAACTGGCCAACGCAAGCATTTTCCTCTGTCTTAATAGCTTAAATTTCGTGCTGGAGTTATTGCATCTGAAAGAGGGATAACGTAGAATGACGATAAGAGAAACAGCTCTTGTTGTTAACCGATGGATAGAATTATTTAATAAATAATGGGAAAATTTTTTAATTGGCCAATTAAAACGTAATGCTCAACTGAAACATTATTTTGCCTCCTCTTAATTAAACTCTAATTACGTTATTTATTAAACATGTTTTATGCCTTTACCTATTCTGTCTTGTAACTTCCATCGTATCGTGTCTTCTACAGGAGAAAGAGTGTCCTTAGCAATCACAATATTGCTATCGATGACTGTCTTTATGTTATTAGTCAACGATATGATACCGCCGACATCAGATGTCGTACCGCTTGTTGCCAAGTTCTACACTGCTGCCATGATGGAAATGACAATTGCTTTGGTGTTTGGTTGCTACAACCTAAGTCTCCATCACAACGATCCCGCATTTCATAAAATGCCAAAATGGATAAAAGTCCACGTGCTTGGTGAGTATCTGAAATGTGATAATAATTTCAAGACAATAAGCTATCAATCTAAATTATGTAGACACCATATAACGTATTGTAAACCTAGCACCATCCTTGTAGAGTAGAATTATTTGAAAGGGCAAGATTGAACAAGAGAAGAGGCTGCGCTTCTACCTTTAGACGGGAACAAAAGGGTAGGGAGAAGTGACCCAGTAGAAACGGTTGTAGTTTAACTTCTCTATAGCCTGCTGTACTAGCTTGTAAGTGATGCATGCAGGAACGTGGACCTTTTCTCATTACTTTATCAGCTTCTTACTGTTATACGTAATGTAACCTTCTAGCCAACATTTCGTGTAGTTCACCAGCCAGTTGTTTTCTTTACCTCCAAATCATTTCTCGAGAAACAAAATATTAATTTCATGGTCATACTTCCCATCAACTGCCCTTCTATAGTTAACATTGTTTATATATATGTTTTTAGGCTGGACTGCCCTTCTATAGTTAACATTGTTTATATATGTTTTTAGGCTGGATAGCAACATTGTTTGGTGTCGGAAAATTACGGAAGGATTCAAAACCCATAATGCACAAACATGCATCTGATATGGAACTTCGTTTACTTGAGAAAATAATGGACGAGGGTCTCCCGGAGGACGATGCTGATCTATCGAGAGAAAAATCGGAAGATACAAACATCATTAACATATGTCGCGATACCAAAATCTTTAGTGGTAGACAACGAATAGTGTTTAATGACAATAAGCAATCACAAAAGAGAGATCATGATAGTAAAAGTTCGGTTTATTGTTCCATGGAGTCCGATTCGTCATTTGCACAAAGTCAATTAGTTGAAAAAGTGGAGAAATTGTTAAAGAGTAGCAAAGAAGACGATAATATCAAACTGGAAAAAATGGAGTGGAAACGTGCTGCAATGACTCTTGATAAATTTTTCTTATGGTTGTTTTTGTTTATTTTATTAGCAACTGTTGTCTGGTGTTTCGGACAAGCACCAGGGTACGTCCCCTAAAATTTTCAGCAGGTTTTAAATATGTGACGGCATACTCAAATCCTTTGAGGTACAAAGGAAGGTAAAAATTCTACGCGATAGCAGGTATCATTCAAGATACATCGTGCCTATTGGAACGAAGTTAGGAATGCCCTCATGAGTCGCTTGCTTCAGGATCGCAATAACGCAGGATGCTGTGATACCGTATGTAATGCGGATTGAAACCTACGACAGAAAAGGAAATCTACGGCCATGTATCACCTTCAGGCAGCCTGTTATCTTCATTTGACGACATCAATGAAATACGTATATGTATTTTGCTTACTTCTTTTATTAGAATCCGATAACCTATGACCCAGATGAATCTCTTTCTTCATTATGACGTCATCATGGTCAATTGTTCCGCAGTGTGTTCTCATGAAGGAATTTTATCAAATCGAAAACAAAGGGATACATTAATGTTGTTTACAACAATACAACTAAGAAGGTGAATGCCACTCTTGTAATGTACATGACTTATTATTAACAAAAAGACAAAAAGGAAAGTTTTGTCGCTCAGTCCTCTGATATGAAAATGGAAACATGACTTCACTAAGTCACGTATCACTAAGTATGTATCACTAAGATTATAAGACTGGAGTATGAAGATTACCTCAACGAGTGATTAAACGTCATCATCATTTTCATCATCAGCATCATATTTAATGTTTTTGTAAAGAAATGCTGAATGAGTTGCAATTCTTAAAAGGACGTACAAAGCTTCTAATATGGTGCTAGAGTCATATTTATCTACCATTCCTCTTGTATATAAACGACTGTGTTGAAGAATAGACATCAAGAGAGACGATTTAGATCGATTGAAAAAAGATTTCTGGGGAGCATCAACTTTGTAATTTGATGAGCAGAAGATTCAGTGTCCGTGTTATTAAAGGGACAAATAGTCAAGATTCTTCAAGCATTACCAAGCAAGCAAACTCAGCCAAAGAACAAGCACTGTAACGCCTTATCAAAATGGAAGATATTACTCAAGTAAAGCTTGGCAAAACAGACTTTTTGTAATCTATAAATCTCTATCAAAACTGGGGGCTGAAGGAAAACAAAGTAACGATCCATCAATCGACATCATTTGCTTATGTTGAAGACAGATGTGAATAATGTACACACTTTGAGTAACTGGACATTTATAGAGGAGCAGAAGTAAATATAACTTAAAATCAAGCTTTTACGTTTTAACTCACATTATAAGATACACAAATATAGCATATATCATTGGGGTACACTTGGATTCCCTTTAGAGAGAATAGCTCTATCCACTTGTTGATTATCCACAAAAATTTTATCAATTCTTGTTACACAGTATTTCGTATTATTTGTATCAATACTTTTAAACCCTTAACAATTAGTGTAACTCATTTGTTCTGCTACAATTATGGAAAGCTCTTCTTAGAGAATACAACACTTTTTCAGGATTCTAGTAATTTTACAAGACACTGTTGGGAAAGAATTGATGGCGTATACTTTCGGCATCGATTCCTATCCTTTAATGATGTTATGAACGTTAATGAAAACTTAATTTCAACTACATATATTTACTGTTTTTATTTCAATTTAGCTTTTACTTGTGACAAATGCGTATAAATTGGTTTCCATAGGGTCCTGTGTTGAGGTTTTTTGCCAAATTTTGCAATTTTAAAGGTCCATTTCCCAATCTCCATTGTTATCAAGCTCTAGATGACTTCAAAACATCTAGAGCTTGTCTTGGCAATAGCCTGGAATAGTAATTTGCCTTAAAGTAAATTCATTTCTTCCCGAATATAAAACTGTAACAATGATTGCGATTTTTAAGATAAGTAATCAGCATTTATCGCTGCCATTGATGCACAATACAATAAATTCCAAAACGTGACAAAGATCATAATGGTGGAAAGTTCTTGTGTTAGAAACAAAAACTCCCTCTTCCGTAATCCCGAAATAAACAAGTCAATCTTAACTGCTTCCGTCTGAAAGAAACGCCATATTCATTTTATAGACATCTGTAGGGTGGATTTCGCTGGTATATGAAGAGGGTGCACTGGGTCATGGTCCCCATCATGTAATCACAAAAAGATAATGTAATGACTGAATATAGACATTAGTGTTGTAAAATTTCGAAGGTGAAAAATCGTGGGACCACGGGGAATCGAACCCACGGTCTCCGCAACATGTCGCGTTCCACTAAGCTACGGTCCCATTCCAACGAGAGAGAGAACTTTGGGATGTCTATTGTTTGGATATTGAGTTACTGCAATAATCTTGGTCATTATGAAAAACCCTTATCGTCTGAGGGGTGTGATAATTTTGAGCACCTGGCCACGGGTTTTGCAGCAATATTTTCAAAACTTTCTATGAGAGGACATTTAGAGCTCCACAAAGTCCTACCTTGGGCATTACACCTCGATTCTTCTTCTTTAAACGGATAGTTCATCGACCTGAACAGCCGTGGCCCTCTATGAATTCCTGTCCTGTGCAAAGCGTTGTAGATGAATAAAACGTCATCCATCACCATATTCGCAGACATTGGCGCTGAACCTTGTCTTAGGACTTCCTCGATGTTTATTACCATAAACGGACCCAATAAGTAGATCCTTACAGATGCCATCTTTCCTAAGGACATGTTTGACTCGATTAACCCATTTAAATGTTCTTTCATGCGCCAAGTTTGGTTTGTAAGATTGCTTTCCAAAAGAACTAAGTTAATAATACGATTTCTTGCAATGGCTACCATGATTAAGAAAAGACTAGAAACGTAAAGAGTTCATTCGTCAAAAACTAGAAACATGACAAAAAATCTTTAGCCATACTTCTTAATAAAGAAACTAAAAATATGAGGATAAATGCAAACCTCAATATAAATGACTACATATAGGTGAAACTGATAATTTGTACTATTTGGGGAATATAATGCAACGAAGAAGAATATTTTGCTGGGATTCATAGAGGGAAGAAGAGCTCGAGTAAGACAGAGACTGGCATGCATTGATAGAATCTAAGAAGTGACAGGGTGCGAGAATGTAAAAGAAGTGCTTAGACTAGGAGAAGACATAACAAAGTAGCACTCCGTTTTGGCCACTGTCAACATTAGGACGGCACTGCGGTACGGAAAGGCCGAAATACGGCATACAACATCTTTTTAATAATAGGTTTCACATGAGTTTCACCTCCGCATGATTTTAGGGCAAATAAAATAGCATTAAGATCTATATAACAGGTAAAGAGATTTTAATGAACTATAGTGTATATCATAATGTATCTATAGCAAAGTGGCAATTAGAGGCAATGAATCAGCATTAAACGAATAAGTTCTTCTGATCTGATGCAGGTCAGTAGAGAGCAAGTAGGAGATTTACGATATGCAGATGCTGCTGCACTGTTGTCAAAATCAAGAATAGAATTGAACAGGTTGGTGAAAGTTGTTGAGAAAAAGAGTAAGTATTTTGGACTGTTGATGAAAGGTAAGAAGACTAAAGGCAATGCCAGTGGCAAAGGTACAAGCTGATGTCACAAAAATATGATTGAATCACTGGAAGAAGTTAAAGACTTTCAACATCTTTGGGCACGAGTTGAAAATGATGGCGACAACAGTAAAGACATCAAAGGCCAAGACAAGCGAACAAAGGTTAGATTATAAAGAGATGCATTTACCCCCTGGCAACACATGCATGTGAGGCCTGGGTTTTGCGAAAGACTAATGAACGGAAGATATCGGGTTTAGACAGCAACTGTCATCACAGGATATTAGGAGTGTCATGAACAACTTCGAACAAGATGAATGGAGCCGACTATAGAAAAGAATTGACTGCCAAAATATATTAAGAACCAAAAACTCACATGGTCATGTGAAGCGCCATGAGGGTTTAGAAAGGATGACAATGGAAGCTAGAATACCGGGAAGAAGAAGAAGAAAAGAGAGGGAGACCACGTTTGCTATGGAATAGGACAGTTATGGATGTTTTTGGACCTATGGCAGAAGGTGGAAGGAGAGCAATGGTCAGGTTTCAATCTCACCACGTTATTTGAGAGTCGATGCTCTAATAAGAGTGCCAAAGACGATGACCACGAAAGAAAATGGAGAATAATGAGAATTTTCTGGAAACGGCATTTTCTAAGTCGTCTTATATGGCCGTGTTGATTTTCCATGCACCTGTCTTTCCTTATTACTGATAGCAAGGGATTATTAAATTAACATGTTCTGCCCATTCTTTTCAATGAGCATTCTTGATAACAGGCTTCTTTTCTTATGGTTATCTTTATTAGTATTAGCCTCCAGTTTTTTCATGCTACCTTCGACATTTCTGGTCATTGATCTAGAGGAAAGTATGGCAATTGTTATGATACATGCTTTGCAAACTTACACTGCCAACATTTTGGTATTTCATGAGAAGGGCCTGTTTAGGTTTTGGAATTCTTTCTTCTTTGTTTATGATTTCTGTAGCTAAGGCGACAAGTTACATCAGTAGCGTAACGAGCATTTCCTTCTCCATAAATACCAACGGATCTAGAGTATTGTGTTTAAACTTCGATTATGTTTCAATTGACATGTAAGCCCTTGTGTTGTCTCACCTCTTGATAGACAACAGCAATGGATTCTGGTAAAGACTTAGGAATGGCTTTATCCACTAAGCTGCCGATACCCCTACATGGTCGAGTATCTATCTTCATTATTATGTCACCCAATTTTGCTCCAGTGTCTTGTTTAAGTATTGCTCCTCCCTCTGTTTATTTCTTTAAAATATCTTTCCGAAAACGTTACCAGCAGCTTTTCTCAAAGTGACTATTCTTACCTACCAAAGTCATCATTAGATAATTTTCAAATTGTTCGACCGCAGTCGAGGGCGACCCGAAGGCTCCTTTTCCTATGGCTTCTGCCCGGAGGCATGGAGGGGTGCACTATTCTTCTTGTTGTTTCCACAATTTGACCCCAGTATGAACTGGTTCCCATTTGAGACCCCGGAAGGATATTACAGATATTGGATATTTCTCCTTTTCAGTCTTGCTGCTACGCCATAATTTTTCTGTTCGCTTTAAGTGTAATATTAGTCTTTGATAATGGAGCAAGATGTTCAGAAACGTCAGATAAAACATAAGTTTGCGATTCTCATGTTTGCTTCTCTATGCATCTCTAATTTGCTAGACAAAAACAATGAGATCATTATAAGTCTTGAATTTGTAAACATTACTGGAATGTAAAATTTCGGTGGAGGAAACAAATGATATTCAAGTTTAAACTATCATTTTGATAGCATTTTAAAAGAGTATAAGATACTAGAAAAAAGTTGCCTTTCATAATAATTTATTGAAATAAAGATTCCCTAGAGGTAAACCCTTGGACTGTATCCTAATATTTGTCACACAACATTTTTGAACAATCGAAGAAAAGTTGCAAAATTTTAATGTGACCTTTTCAGGTGCTTATACGTGTAAGGAGGCAAAGTAAATTGTAGGCACAACTATTGAAAATTTATCATTTGGTCGTTTGTTTTGTTATCTATGCTCTGTGAAGTTAAACAACCGTTCAATCCTTACAACGTCTTCCGTTTCCTTTCTTACCCTCTCTATTACTTACTTAATTACTTACGTCTTTACTTACTTTGAGTACACTCTTACAAAGATATCGAGAATGGCTACCCAAGGATAAAAAGTAGAAATTGTCTTCAATCTTGTACCATCACCTCCTGATATTATTTACACGCATTTTCACAGTTTTCAATTATAACAGTGTCAACAGTGTCTTACGGGAGAGCAAACTCTAAGATAAAATTTTATTGGTAAACTATTCCTGGGAGGTATTGACTGCATCTCATCAACGTAATAGCTAATGTACAGAATTAAATTAATGAAAAGGGGGTAAGGTTACCCACGGTATGTTTAAACACTCCCCGGTAGGAGACCAGGGAGCAACGGATTGCGCCGCTATGACTTGTTCACTGATGGACACTTGTCTTAAGAAGGCATTATTGAATGGAGTAAATAAGATCGAAGCATGATTTTAAATTTTATTTATTATTTGCAACCAGGATGATGAATTCGAAGCTAAGAAAGAACTAAATGAATAGGTATCTCAAAAAATACTTCGTCTTCTTCATCTTTCGGCTTATTCCTTTTAGGGGCCACCACAGCGGATCATCCTTTCCCATTTTGCTCGGTCATTGAAGTCCTCTATATCCACACCATAAACCATCATATCCTCCTTTACAGCATTTAAAAATCTTCTCTTCGGCTTTCCTCTCCTTCTCCTCCCTGAGAGTTCCATTCTTACTACTCTCTCTTCCCTATATGTTCTTCCTCTCTTCTTTGTACGTGCCCGAAACATCGCAGCCTTGCTTCTCTCAATTTTCCTCCAATAGCTCTAACATATGTTGAACCCCTGATATATCGGTTTTTAATCCCATCCATTCTGGTCACTCCAAAATTTTCAAAAAGGAATTTCAAAAGATACGTTCTGGGCATTTCCTCAAAATATTTAATAACTGGTGTACTTCTTAGGCACCTATCGATTGAGTAATAAACAATATTACTGAAATTGAACAAAATTTGACTGAGAAAAGTGTTCTCGATTGCTTGCAAAATATATCAATGCTGTATTTATGTTTTAAATAATAACTATATAGATATAGCAACACATAAGCACGCAAATGAAAGTGTTGATAGGTAAGTGTATGAATTATAGATTCATGTGTGGCTGCCTTACGGGGAGCAATCCCTTTCCATATGGAGTTAGGTAGTCGGATCCAAGTCGAAATTGATTCATGGAAAGAGGAACTCAAAAAAGGCACTCGCAATTTCGGTATACATTTGAGTTGAAGGGTTAAAGTACACTCCTTTCCAAGTTAATTATCTGCAAGCAAGTACAGATTAGAAATCATACATAAGGCTAACTATTGATTAAGCAATCGCGAATAACACGGTCGACGAAAATATGCAAAATATCGCGTACCTCTTCGGGCTTCTATCATTACTCCAGCTAAACACACACTAAAGCTACTCATCTTCCATAGTAGGAAAGGAACGACTTTAACACATACAGGGAGCTGATACACTGTAAATACTTCACTGTGGACTCACTACAGTAACATCCCATTTGTGTTTATAAAAAGATAACAAGAACAATAAAAGCAAATAAAACTGATAAAACGAACAAGCAAAGAAAGAACAAGAAAAAAAGATGAAATCAAGAAATGCACCGCTCGTAATCATGAAAGCCTTTTTAAGGACCCCACAAAACAGCTAAGACTTTAAATGGTAAGTAAGGTGTAAACTGTGCAAATCTTTCTAACAAGACAAAATTTATTATCCTTGTTATAATACTAGAGAAATTCAAAGATGTCACAAACAGGACTCGAATCCGTGCCTCATGCACATCTGTGCCCCACCAACTGTGCTGCATGACCCGGGACAATATCATTCTAGATTTCTCTAGTCACCACGTGAGCTCCCAATCCTCCAGCTATGGACAGCTCTACGTAGGTTTGTAGACCAGCCTGCCTGCGCTATATGACTTGACCATCGAAAAGCTGCCATCAAGGCTGTAAATCTCTTCAAAGTCACTGATCTCTAGAAAACACTGGATAGTGCATCTTTCGTCTCAAATTGAGGTCAGTCATTGGACTCCATTCCAGTCCCCATCAAACAAAGCTTATAAACAATGTTACGTAACATGACGGATATTGCCTCTCTATTTAATTGATGGGGGGCAGTACTCGTGACCAAACATTTCTCTATTGGAAACAATGGGAAGTGCAATACAGTCTTTTTGGAGATCAGTGTTCAAAAGCCATTGTAAGTTGCATAATATCATTACGGAGAGAAGAATTGGGATACTATATTTTAATAAGGTCCCAGAGAAGTGGAAAATACGCTAGCAACGGCACTCGAACCCGTAACCCAGTCTTTAATTTTTTATGTTTATGTAGCAAACACATAGGAAATGTACCGCAAATTTATTACGGAATTTGCCATTACAAACGTAAATTATCCAATTATATCAGATTTGGTATCCGCAATACTGAAAACTGAGACGTTTTTGTAAGAGCCTTTCCTAGTTGCCACCCGGTTTGTTGGAAAGGGATTTACTTGGGTAAATTTAGGAATGTAGCACCACTGGGCTTATTGTTAAGGGATTTTGAGGTTAGAGAATAATAAAATCTCGATTATAAAATACCAAGGGACGAGGGTAAAGATTTAGGTTAGAGTGAGACTGTACGTTACCGAGTCAATGCCGATTATGTTCTTGTTTTAAGTCACCATTTGATTTGACTAAATGAAGGAAGTCTGTGATAGATAACTTGTTGTACCTTGAAGAATAGAAATCACGGCTTTTGCTGGCTAGGGACTTGAGAATAGAACACTTCTTTTACTACAGTGCACCGTTTATCAACAAGAGCTAGAGGGTGGGAATTGGGATGTCCCCGCCTATGTTTACTGTAATACTGCTTTTCCCCTTATTCTTCTCTTCATGACAATAATACAATTTTACTCTATGCCTCTCTAAAACAAGGACCCCTCCTTATACGAGGTTGCATTTATAGTACGGACCGAGTACTTATAATTCTTTCCTTACGGATTTATAGACTTCTAGAATCGGGTATTCGAAGGGAGGATGTGGCTTCTTGCGATCGGAAACTATCGAACAGAAAAAAGAGAGGTCTAACATTACATTATCTTAAAAGATTGCCTCTGTAAATGGTTCCTTATTTGTGTTATGACCATTTATATCAAGGTGAGTAACTGCACGACTGGTATCTAATGCAGCAAAATATATGGATAGTAAAAACCGAATTTTTTAGTCTGTCGATCGTCAAAGATAGAATGCTTCTGGTTGTATCATGTATTTACTCTTGAAAATGACAAATAGTATCTGACATAATGTTAAGCTTCCCTTAACGTAATTTGGCTCTCGTGTGTTTTGCTTTGTATACGATCAAGAATTAGGGAGACTTTCGTACTGAAAGCGTAGAACACAGACGGACATATAATAGATTCTCCCATAGAAAACCTTGTTGGTGTTCACATTCCAGACCTTCTGAGGGAGGCAGACGTGGTGTGCACAGAAGCGGTGCCAGAGGAATAGAACATGCTCTCTTTTTCCGCTTCTCTGCGAATGAGTTTCGTGAACAAAGAAGCCGAAGACGTATTGCCATGGACGTATTTCTGGAAGTTAGTAGAACGTAGTAAGATAAAGTTTGAATAACAGCAAACCTCAAGACGGCATTGGTTTCATCTCTTCACTGTTCAAATCGATTAAATGTCAGCTGGATTTTTCCTCGGACTATAGGCTATAGTCAAGTGACAGTTCAAGGAAAACTTGATACCTAAACCAATTTATTACAAATTTGCAAGAAATTCTCTTATTTCTCAGTAAAAGTGACAGTCTATTTACTGAAGCACTTTGAAGCTTGTGAATTAAAACAGCACGTTTCTTGGCCTTGCTCCAACATAAATGAAAAGCAAGTAAAGAAATTACATGAATAAAAGTGAGTTGCCATTTTGAAGATAAAATTAGCATAAAGGACAGCTTCTTTATCCACTTGATTATTCATAGATAAAGGTCTGAAGTGAGTATTTTCCCACTGGACGGAGGTCAGCTATTTTTCTGGATTATTTCTATTTTCAACCTCTTTTGACTTTTAAGAACGTACTAAAATCTTGAGGAAAACTGAAATAAAACGTCGGTAAGTAACATAAGTCCCATAATATAAGGGTTTTTGTTTAAAAACATCTTTACGATTTAATAGCTTATAGGTAAGTTGTTGTTTTTTCTTTCCTTTCGAGGAGCTGTTCAACACTCTAGCTACACTGAATGAATTTTATTTACAACCATTTACTGTTTGACCCTTAGGTTCCCTTAAACCAGTCATCGCATTTATCAAGCAACGTGCAGATAGGACCCAATTTTTGTTGGAGAGGATATTCGAATAATTTGACGCAAGATTGTTGATTTATTTATATATAATTGTTTGACATTCTAGACTATATTTACGGGCTTATCGATTGTTTCGTCAGAAAACCTAGTGATTAGCGCCTCACGGGATGCATCATATGTACTGTCATCATACCGCCTCACTTGATGCATCATATGTACTGTCATCATAGCGTCTCACTTGATACATCATATGTACTGTCATCATACCGCCTCACTTGATACATCATATGTACTGTCATCATAGCGCTTTACTTGATGCATCATAATTTACTGTCATCAAAGCGGTTGACTCGAAGCATCATATGTGCTGTCATTTTGCCATTTAAGAACTATCATTGCTAGTAGATATCTAAGTATTTTTCACGTTGCCTATCATGCATGCCCTTTTCAGAATCTACTAGGCATAGCGTGACGATCTGCTATTGGTGATATTGACATGGAACTCAGAACAAATAAGGTAGTGTTATGATTTTGCATGAACTGATACTCACTCTGAATTTGAAAAGCAATTTTAAGAAACATTTAGCAGAATATCAATGCGTATTGCTTTCATCTAATCAGTTGTAAACTTATTTCAACTGTCACTACTGGATAGTGTTAAAACGTCTTAGGCTAGGAAAAAGAAATGCTAAGTATCTTTGTTAGTCCAAACTGTAGAATAGAATGACGATCTTCTGAACATTGGAAAAAAACAACCCTCCTCTTTTGACTTTTTCAAATGTACCTACTGACTTTGCAGAGATTTGTTACAATAAAGAAAAGACTACACCTATTGAATATAGAATTAAAGAAATATGTCACCACTGGGATTTAAGACGGGACACACGCTTTAGTAACGTACTGCTCTACTAACTGAGACATGGGGATTCATTGATCAGGCTGTGTCACTCTTCGTTATTCCCGTTAGCAGGTTAACAGGTTAACAGTCTATCTTTCACTAGTGGATATCGACATCAAGCTCTGAGCAATGAGGAGAGCAGGTTTGTTTTGTTCTGCTATGTATTCGCGTTGCTATAAGTTTTCACTAAACACTTGTCATGAAAAATTGTCTGGAGTAAAAAGTTGCAACTTTTAAGTCTCACTTCTCATTCTAGACGAGGTTTTGACTTTTGATAACATTGGTGTGTTACTTCCTGCAATTTGTAACCCTACCCTGCTTGGCACAACTGATTCTACCCGAGAAGGGTAATTTTCCTCTCTGTTGCTTCCAAACAGTACATCTCACCTTACTGGGCAAAAGTAAACATAAAATTACTACTTTTTACTAATGACATGATGAAAAAAAGTTTTCTCGTTTTCACTTCTTCCTCCTGCAAGTTCATTGGTCCACACCGGTCCACATGACTTTATAACTCGAGTTTTGCTATTTTCAATTTGTTTGTATGCATTTTATGGTATTGCTTGCATAAATCTGAAAACGTTATAAATTATGCAGAATATTAACGGACAATAGAAGTGATGTTGACTCTGATACGCAAACGTATATTTCATTGATGATGACGTATTACCTTGAATGAATCCTATTATACTGTATAGAGTAACACACGACATATTACAATGGTAAAAGAAACGTTTAAATGGTTTGAAATGACTACTTACATTATCAGTAGCTTTACGACTTCTTTAATATCTCGGGGTCGTATTGCAAACATTTCTTTAACCGTTTTCAATCTGTTAGAGTGAACCTGGTCGGGATTGATTATAATCAATTATCATTCACATAAGAGCGGTTAGTAAACCAAGTATGTTTGTGTCGATTCCGTGGTATCTAGTGAAGCAGGACCACTCATTCGCAGGATAGTGTTTCTGATAAAGCACCCATTGGATCGTAATTACCTTTTTCTTAGTGCCTATAGAATTGTGTATTAGTGAGGTTGATGATCCACAATTGAAATCTCTTTTCATCAAACTTTCCTGGAAGATTACTTTACCTATAAATGAAAGTATTAACCCAATTTTGTAAGTCATTGGCATCTCATTGCATTTGTACTTAATAAACTTCTTGTTTTTATGAAGCTTACATGTTCACATATTTCTTCTTTCCAGACTGTATGTTAAATTTAATGATTTCCGACGATTCACCCTGCTAAATGTCAATCTTCTTAACTATTTTAGGCTGTGCCAGGTCTTTTTGAATCCTACTCTTGGTCTCTCTTTAAAATAGATATGTTTACGCCTTGTCTGTTATTTAACTGTGCAGAGCTCTTCATTATTCCCCATATCTGATATGACACGCAACAGCAGAAGTTGCTTTTATCGAATTCAAAGTACTATGTTACTTATATACAAACCGGGAGGAAGACAGCAAAACAGAAAGAGAATGTTTTAATTCTACAAAAACTGATTTACATAACGAAGCGCCCCACATTGATGTTGTTCGTTGCCGAATTATTTATTAAGCTGAGATATTTTCAAGATCATAATTATTTTATGTAGGCAATCTGTCAAGTTGTTGTATTCCTTGTTGGCTTTAATGCAAAACAGTGGGTAACAGACTGCCTTTGATTGTTTTTAGGTATAGTTGTATACATAATACAAACTATACCTACTAAACATAGAATGGTGTAAAGAGCATGACGTGAATAGCATTTAATATTATTTTACAGAAACAGTTTACGAATTATTACCCTTTTACAATAAAATCTGTAGAATAGATACAATAATGAACCACTTTTTATAGGACGTAATGTTTGCACGTGCAATGGTCAAACGTCTGTATGGTCAATCCCTACTGTGTTACCAATACCACTACATTGAACTGAAATGGCATCAAGATACCTGTTGCCTTTGTATCAAGTGTCCCTCCCTTGTTAAACTCTTACCACACAAAAGAAGTTTAAAACGAAGATGATGAAAACTGCCTCATTTTTCTATGCAAGCAGTTTTCAGGATAGACGAAAAAGATTGAATAAGACTTTAGCAACTTCCGAAGTAAAGTACAAGCGATCAGACGTACATTGAAGCAAACCTGCGCCACTTTGGTTAATAAAGGTTGTTGACCTGGTGAGAAAACAGCGGGGCGCTGAACGACAGATGAAAAGATTTTAGAGCAGGCTTAGTGATAATGTGTTGAAAAGTGACTTACAATGGTCCAATGAAATTAATGGGTAGCTGAGTAGAATGCATAAAGAAGCCTTAACAGTTGGGCATTAATTAATGTTTTGAACGGTTGAACTTTAGAGCGTTTAGAAATCATCAATGTAGAATGGAGATATGATAAATTGGTATATGTCTGTTATCTACCGTCAAACGTATTGATATGTTACTTTTCAACAATGACAGTATGCAAACTTTGCTCTTTAAATCAGGGATCTGAATCAGTAGAAGCTTCCTTTATTAAGAGCCACTGTATAGAGGTTTAATAGGCCCTTATCGCAGTCTCCTTGGACATCATTTGCATTATTTTAGGTTAGATACTTGTAGACAGAGGTTCGTCAATCAAGAATACTACTTCCAAGTATGACGTCGTTAGCTATGAGAAAGCACTTGGAGATTTCTGCCAAGAAAGCATCCAAAATGTCTAATAAATTATCTAAAGACGTTGTGGTATACAAAGCAAAAGGGGTGGCTCCTGCCCCTTCTAGAGATTACTTTGAGCTACTTATTTACAAAGAGAGTTTACTGTGGAGGACATGGAGAGTAAGGAGTGGTCAAGAAGTGAAATTCTTACCCACGGAACACAAACTAACTCTTGATGAGCTACCAGACAACAGACGAATATGCAGTCTGATAAGTGTCAATCTTGGGGAAGACGTACTTGATATAGCACTTGGCTTTTCTTTTAAAGACTGGCTTCAACGATTACCAGACGTGATCTTTAGTCGACTTGCCTCTTATCTTAGCGCTTTCCAGCTCTGCAATCTCTCCAAGGTTAGTAACAAATCCTTTTTGTATAATGCACATAATGAGCAGAGATTCCTGTATATTTCTCCGCATTTACATCCCCTCTTAAAAGGTAGCTTTAAAGTCTAAGCATTAGAATGTAATTTTTAGGTTTAAGACGTAGAAAGACCGCTTAAACTACCTTATTTTCACTGTTTTCGTATTGTAATAAGTTAATTCTATTTGTCAACATCATGGACATATTGTTTTCGTCCAGTAAAGTAATGAAAATTGGCAACGACTGTCAAACTTTGGTGGTGTACGAAATAACAATTGATTAAATTTGTCTAAAAAATAAATAAGCATTACAGTTTGAAAATGTTTACTTTTCGTGCCCCGTAGGTGGCTCTTTATTTACATAAAAACCACATAAAAATACTTGTTTCTATATATTCATACATATATATGTATACATGTATGATGTATGAACACAAACTTTACTGACATTTGCATTATTTGTCACATGGTTACTAGTTCCTAATTCTAAATCAGCACACATGAAAATCTCTCAGCGGACCATCACAGCACAGAACGTGCTTAAACTTATACTTCCCACACTTGTCAACAATGTCAAATCCATCACGAGAACGTTTATATTTTAGCAGATAATATTTTCTTCTCGTAAACGGGATGAAAACATTGTGAGGTCATACTGGCAAGAGCTTGAAAAGTTTCAGTGCGAAATACAATATTGAAGAGGCAGTGAGAAGCTCATTGGTTTATATGAAATTGAATCATTGTATTACACTATAGTTTATGTCTATTTCTTCCTTCGTCTCAAAATGTTACACAGATTGTAAGACACCCCATTCTACGCGTGTATCATTAAAAAAATTCCCAAAGATCAACAACAGCAGGTTTGCAGAGTTCACACACAATAACATTCTAGATAGAGAGAAAACAAAACATTGCGTTTCTTTGATGTTACCTCAGGCGCATTACAATCGAACATCTAGTTTCCGATAGTCGTTCTTACCAGTATTTTCTGCAAAGGATCCTGATAAAAATAGTCTGCATGTTAAATTAAGAAAAGCTACTTATTTTGATTTTTTCTAAAATTGTATAGTTGGGCAGCTTCCGTAATAGGTTTTCATCACAGATGAGTAAGTAGTGGAGTGACGTATTTTAACGATTTTGGATGGAACATATGAAAAAGTTGATATGAGCGTATTGTCAGGTGTAGAACTTACGGAGGGAGCTTAAGAGAATGCACAGTAAGTAAAGAAGTTTAAAAACATGCCAATTACCAAGTCCTAGCAGCTAACCTTTTGCAATTTGGGGAAGGCTCTTGTAGAAGGACCAACAAAGGCATGCCTTGATTACTTCTTTGAATTCACAACAATGAACCCTCTACTTCATTTGTGATAAAAAGTTGATCGAAGTGTCGTAATCGTCGTGACCTCGCTTTGATAATCATTAGAAAGCATCCTTTATTACAACATTCTTCTTACTAGAATTGTACCATGGCATAACTTTTTTAGGCATAAATCAATGGTACCATGGCATAACATTTTTAGAAAACATCCTTTATTACGACATATTTCTTACTAGATTTGTACCATGGCATAACTTGTTGGCATCACTGACCTTGTTTACAGACTGAGTTGTTGTACATTGTTTTATTGATGACGGAAATTTTCATATGCTTTGCAAACATGCCAGCAGCCATCCAGCAATGGAACGTGAAGGCTACTGTTTTACTAGAATAGCAATCGTTTTGTCTATGGGGCACTACTCTTGTCAGGTTTTTGGCTAGTTTATCTACCCCGCCCCACTTTCTGAATATACTGATAACCTACTTGAAAGAAAAAAACTACGTTTGGCCTTTGAGACAAAACGTGTCTAATAGTAAGTTAGTAAACTTTCATTGACGTGGCAGTAAATTATCACGGTTGTAAAATAATATCTGTAAATTAGCCCAGGTAGCAATCAGTTATTTTCTTTTCCTTTAATTGTCTTTGCCGACTTTAAAACCACAATTTACAGTTTTGTTTGAAATTAAATGCCGACGACAGGTGACTCCAGAATAAAGAGGTTTTGTAACAACAGTTGAACTTAACGATACGTTGAAATATCTTGAACACTTTGTTTTACTTGACTCCTGAGATTACGAAGGGTTCCAAATGTTTAAAATTATGCAGCCTTAGTTGTAGGGTATTTTTACTTCTCACCTTATCTCAAGTTTGCTTTCATATTCGGTTAAAGAATAAACCATCAATGCGGTCGTGTAGAACGAATTCCAGTCATTGTCGCATGACGCTAGGGTAAAGACACATCTTGCCTCCCCATTTTTCTGGAGGACGAAATTCGGGCAACAGTACAGCCGTTTTTATTATGGAAGCAACTTATAGTCGTGGACATTAGGGGCATCTGCGTTGAAGGGTGCACTATCTTCGCCCCATTTAGGGACATGTTTCCCCAGCTCCTTTACTTCGTTCTTGTAGCAATTGACCTTTTTTCTCAATATTGCCTTAACCTCCTGGTATTGCTATGTGGCACAATAGCTTTCAATAAGGATTTTCGGTATTCTCACAAGGTGATGCTGAAAGAACATGCATTTATGACATGTTTATACTTTGTGGCGGAATTTTCAAATTATTGCACCATTAACTCTTGACCGGTATAGTTCAGTTAGGGAGTTAGGAGGCAGAGTGATGGCCGTCGGCAATAATATTTCCTGGGAAAGAGAAAAAGATTTGTAAACAGTTGTAGATGCCCAGTGTTGCTAATATGGCAAGAGAATTACATACGTATACTCAATTGTTTATGTATACATAGCAACTTCAGGATCCAATGCATAACACAATGGCCACACCTTTGCAGACAGATTAAAATCTACATTCGCCCTCGGCCCCTATTAGTCGTGCCCCCACCTGACAAAGCCTTTAATTTATAATGGCTGAATGTAGACATCGGTGTCATAAAATCTCGGAGGTGAAAAATCGAGATGCCTCAGTTGGGCAAAGACGACGCTTTTCCACCAAGCTACGGTCCCTTACCAACGGGGGAGAGAGAAATTTGGGATGCATATTTTATGGTTTTTCTGTACTAAACAGCCCCCCTTTTAGACCTGAAGACATGAGGCTTCATAGCTTAAATGTCTCTATTAGCTAACTGGACTCCAGTAAAGTGAGGCATAGAGGGTTAGAGAGAGTGTGTGTGAGTTTGTAGAGCCAGTGCTTTTTTTCGGGCAATCGAAAATTTAAAGTAGACAATCGTGGAAAACATAATTACTCCTAGGATGAACCTACATTATCATAAAATGTAAGGCAAATTGAAAGGCCCTGTCATTGGCAATTTTATCGAAATCTAGTTTCAAGTCATGAAATGTTTGCGTTAATAACAAACTTTTCTCTTGCAATTACGCTGCAAATCTATTGCATTAGATACAGATCTTTACAAGGGCAAATGTTTGTTAACATTTCTAGCTTTCACCTAAACTGTACCTGCAGTTTTACTATAATGAGATCTTTCCGTAACTATATACAAAGTGATAAAAGTCCAATTAAATCATGTATAATATTATACCATATCAGTGACGAAGGAAGCATTTGCAGGTCGAAGAGATGAGGGGATTTTCCATATCAGGCCCGTAGAAATCATGGGGCCCAGGGTGGCACATGACAAACCATTTTTTACCATAGTCTTTTGGGTTTTGTATTCAATTGTTCAATGTTCGCACAGAGTAAGAAGGTACCTTTTTTTCTCTGTGATTTTCGTGACGTGACCCCCCCCCCCCCCCTCTTCACTTTTGATTTTTCAAAACTGCCCTTCACATCAAGGGCACTTTTCTGCGTCAGAAGGGCTATCTAGACTAATAGAGAGGGAAATACAAGAGAGGAAAACTTATTTTGGAAACTTAGGAGTACCGTACTTATGTATATATAATATACGTTAGAACGTATTTCAAAAAATCGAAGTATTAAGTTAAAGCCAATCAGCGTCCATGACCTTTTCGGATCTCAAATTTGTTCTGAAATTCAAAAGTTTGGTCAATTTTGGAGCCCTCAGCTCTTTATAGCGTGTATACAATCATGTAATAATCCTGATATACGAGAAGCATCATTCAGAGGCAAATTTATGATCCCTCCCTATCAATTAATTGTTTGTAAAAATAGTACCAAAAGCAAAGATGAGTTTTAATCCTGTGTGATTCCCCTGATAACCGCAAATACACGAAAGGTGAAGATCCTTTTGAACTTCAAAGAATTCAATCGTACAAACATGTCAAGTATAACAACATTTAACATTCTTAACAAGCAAGGAAGACTGAAGCAATTTTGTTCTTTGTTGAAAGGAATGGGAGATGTCAGTAATTGTTATGTCTATTAAATGAAAAGAAAGAGCACACTTTTTCACTGTTTATTGTGTTATTTCAAATAAAAATTCAATTTCTACATAAAGAGGAAAGACAAACATGGTATTTGCATCCCTCAGAGTTAAGCATTCAAACAACGTTCACGTCTCATTTGCTCATTGCTATCAATCCATTGCTGTATAACACTATATCGTTGTGGACTTCAGTTAAACACACTGGCACTAACTCTGCATATGGTAAGGGCAATAGACTACAATCTTTGCAATCCTATCTTTTGGCAATTTCTTTAATGCCTACATCAGAGTTCTGGGCAGAGTTCCTCCAAGAGGTTTGCCTACAGAAAGTAAAAAAGGTGCTTTGTCAGAATACACTACCTTTTCGTGAATGGAGTACAACACTCAGTCACATGTCGAATCGATTTGTTGTTATTAAGTATTGATCGATTGACACTGGGCATCAAACCTGTGCATGTTACGGCAAGAGAATACCAACTTGGAAATCTATCTTTTTGAAAATGCTACAGCACCTTCATGAAATCGACAAGTTATTTTATGAGACTCGAATATCTCTTCGTGAATTGAGTACGACAATCTAAATCAGTCACATGTCGAATCGATTTATTGTTATTGATTATTGATCGATTGACACTGGGTATCAAACTTGTGCTTGTTACGGCAAGAGAATACCAACTTTGCAAATCTATCTTTTGGAAAGTTCTTTAACACCTACATGAAATCGACAAACTATTTTATGAGACTCGAATATCTGTTCGTGAATAGAGTACGACAAACGAAATTAGTCATATTTATTGTTATTGATTATTGATCGATTGACACTGGGTATCAAACTTGTGCTTGTTACGGCAAGAGAATACCAACTT
>JAAAKL020000400.1:0-43235 GCA_010016065.2 Carybdea cf. marsupialis auct. non (Linnaeus, 1758)
TTTTACAATGAAACAATAAGGTAATTAATTAACAATAGAATTGTTGAATTGGGCAAGGAAAACAGGGAATTGGATTATATATATATATAATTATATATTTTGTTTCCTTAGCGATTCTCATTAGACCTATCTTATTAAAGTAATACATTATCCATCGTCCTTTTATCGTTGTTATCTATAAAACTAATTAGTTTTCTCAGTAAGCGATGCAAGGAAGCATCGAAAGCTAAAAATAATATAACAAAGAGTTTGAGAGAACTATTTCTCACAAGCCTCCAGGTCCGATTATACCTTCATGTCTCAATACGCCCCCATGTCACATAGGGTGGGTCAAAAAGAAACAAAGCCTGACTACAAGCCATTCTCGAAAAGTTTTGACGCTTTTAAATGACATAGAGGACAGAGAAGAAATATGTACCTATTGATTTTTGGTTCATTAATTGTAGATTGATTGCTTAGTCGATTAATTAATTGATTGATTGATTGATTGATTAATTGATTGATGAGTGAGTGATTGACTGATTAAAACATTATATTTGAACCGACTCTATAGAAAGCTGATGTATATTTAAAGAAATTTCCTTAAATTATTTAGGGTCTAGGCTCCAATAAACGCCCAACCAAAAACGTCTATATCTACTGTATCTCCAAGCCTATGAATAATTTCTCATGATTTTAAAATTCTTATTAAGACCTTCATGATGTTGAATTTAGACGTCGGATTTATGTCGTGTTAAATATAATTCAAATGGATCTAATGCAAATATAACAAATATGTGACAAAATTTCCAGTGGCTTTAGAAAACGGATTGATCATGGATTCCCTTCCATTTGTATGCCGGTACCTCACAGTCAGGCTTCTCTTTGAAACGGAAGTCTCGGTTGCTTTACGTCATAAACAATACATCACTTGCGAACGACTTTGGTAGCACTGACACCATCAGTAAAACGCAAAACCGACAAGACTCGGTAAGGGAATAGGAAGTGATGACGCGCATGCTCAAATATTCGTGACCAGTCACATATACTGATAAGCCAAGGTTGGAATGGAATTTAACTGGACACAAATCCATGACAAATCCAACGTCTAAAAATCACTCGAACTTCGACTGGAATTTCTTAGAGAGCATCGTAGCACTGATCCCAAGTTAAACACAGATCAGAGCTTTGGCTTTAGATGATGGATGAGTCATTGGTGTGTCATAATTTTAATTCTGAAACTGAATTTGACTCGACATAAATCCAAAGTCTATTTCAAAAAACGAGCGGATTTCATGTTAACGAGTTTTCTCGCTGTGCTACATTTTCATTTGACCAAGGGAGGCTGTCAAGAAATGATTTTCTAATAAACTGTGAATACGTTCAACAATGCTCTTTAGAGGGCTAGAAGTAATCCTAAACTATCGTCACAAACTAGAGATGAGAAGTGACCGTATTTCTATAGATCAAAAGTTTGAAAATAGAGACATTTGAAAAGTTTTAAAATTCAAAATCCTAATAATTTATACAAAAATAGTAGTTGCGCAAAACCTTAGTTAGGAAAATAGAAAAACTTTCTTCTATCAAAACATTTGTTGAATTACGGAAAACAACTCGCCTCAGGTCACTTCCCTCACTGACATTGTTTGGAACCTCTAGCACCATTAGAAAGAGAAACAGATACTATGCTTCGCCACATCATGATGGACTGGGCATTAAGATTAAATTAGATGTAAGGTACCATCTGCTTGTTAATGCTTACGTTAGGTTTGCCTTACATTTTCCCAAAATATTGCAAGAACATTATTGAAATAGCTGGACTTCCAGCTATAATTGAATGTTGCGTCTATTTTCTTACATTGAATTCCACGTTCAGAAGCAATTTTTTAAATTCAGACTTATTGAAGAACGAAATATGATACAAACAGTACATTGCTTCCATCAAGAGTGGAAAGGATTAACTCTTGTCTTTGCAGTTAAGAGATTTGCTGTAGCTAATTCAGGCCTAAATGAGACAACATCGAAGAAATAACTGCGAAATCTTTCCCTTCAGTCTAGGATAACCCTCAGACAGAATCCCCTGGCCAAAACAGGGTTTTCACATTACATTTAAGGGCTGGCTTGCAACGGGCGCGTTCACACGGATAGGAAGACAATAAAGACAACACTTCGGATTTAAGACTTTAGTAACGGCAGCACTGATATATTTTGAGACACGAAAAAACTGGCGAATAGAAAAGAAGTGAATTGGAAACTTAGTATTCACTTCTACCAAGTGGCAGTATAAACGTAATGAAGTACAAAAAGGTGCGCAAAGTACGATGTTGACTTAAGCTAATTTTATTACTGTGCAAACATGTAGCCAATTTTTGCAAATGTCAGAAAGAGTGAACACGTTAATGACATACCTATGTTGATATTATTTGAGAACTGCAGAGATGTGTGCTTTTTGTAAACAAGTTAAAATATGCACGATGATTCCTGAGCAGAATTATTTTGAAATATGACAAGCGTAGTAGTGCCATAACCACTGGGGGAGGGAAAAGCTATAGCCATTCCAATAACTTACAAGGTGATCAAAAAGTTTTATAAGAATTTACGTTTTTTCCTGACCAAGTCCTTGGAACATTGAAATTATTTGGGTGGAAATCCGTTTCGACCCCCCCTCCCCTAAATATTTGGTGGTTATAGTACTGGGTAGTGCAATGAAAATAGATCAAGAGGGGTAACGAGAGAGTAATATGTGTAACTAGGGTTTATCCCAAGATTAAAGTGAAAGGGCCATATTTACCGTAAAGCAACGATTAACGGTTATGGAAGTAGTCGGGGAAGGAGTTTAGTATCGGATGTGACACACCCATGACTTAAGACAATTACTTTTCACCTGAGGGTCAGGGTCTCAGAGTTTTAGAGTTGTAGAGTTTCAGAGTTTCGGAGTTTAACGGAGAACATGAGTTATAGACTTTCAGATTTTAAAGTTGTATTGATAAGTTATGTAAAGAATTATGGAGAAAAAAAAAGATCTTGTCTTATATAGATTCTAGTTCTGACACGCTCTGCTAGTACCATTCAGTACACAAGCGCCTACGTTCAACTAAGTATCCAGTTTGAGAGAAATATTTCTCAGAAGCGCCCAGGTCTGAATACGGGCCCAAGTTTGGGTCGGTTTAAGTACATATTTTGTAGGTGAAAAAGAAACAAAGCCTTAAGAAAAGCCCTTCTTGAACAGTCTGTATAGGGAAGACGTGGATGCAGCAGCTCCATAGTTTAAGTACTTGGATGATGATGCAGGGGACGATGGAGTTACATTGATTGATTGATTGATTGATCGATTGATAGATTATAACTTTGTGTTTCAATCTATTCTACGTTTTAATCTATTCTACATAAAGACGTCTGTTTTAGGAATTTTCGGTTAACCTCTTTTCTAAATAAGCGCACGGGTCCGAATAAGCGCCCAGTTAAAATAAGCGCGCAACAAAAAAATATGTTTCTAAATAATCGCCCACGGCGCTTAATCAGCAATGTACGTTAGTCTGGGAGGTTGTTGGTGAATTAAATCTTTAATCTGTAAAAAAGGAAGTGGTAAACTTGGTTTTGACTTTAATCATATCAAATACAACAGTACGTTGTCTGGCATTCGACGTAAAATTTCTAGCTCGAAAAAGGTATAGAAAAATCTTGAGCTTCTAATCAATTTAAAACCTGACGCCACTATTTAACATCTTGCAAGGCGTTCTCCGAACATAAAAATGTAACAGTGGCATGGAGGCAAAAAATTGGCAAGGCAAAAGCCTCAATAAATAAAGAAGGTCAGGGAAAAGCAAATTCACCCTAATCATGTGATGTTCTCAAAAAACATTTTTCAGTGACAAAAAATCGAGCAATGTTAACAGCTTGATGCTACCTCATATTCTCCGTTGCTAAACGTTCATCATTTTCTGAAAGGATAAAGCCTTCTGCAAACAAACTTTGGTATGGTAAATCCAAATTTGCTTTGATTTGTTAATAGACCGCATGTAGAAAAGGCTACGGAAATTGTTTGTGGAATTTATACTAAGCAGACGAAAGTAACTGCTTTTAGATAGTGAGGCTCATGAAAAGTTGTGGAAGGATTGGATCCCTTTAGGTAATTTGTTGCCAAAATACATCATCATATCATTTGTTCAAGAGCGTCGATCTTTTCAATTTGGGGCGAGACTGCTTGGGCGGCTCGTAATTTCGTAAATGTTGTCCAACAATCTCAAGAACTCCTTTTTGTTCATCAGTCTCTGTCGTCCGTTTATGTAAAGCATCTTTTCTTTCCTTTTGTTGTAGAGGGGGTTGAATTTTTTACAAGGCAACTTTTACCCTGAACTAGCCGGAGATCAAAGTTAACGTTACATGCCAACTCAGACTTACCAACAACGCAAGCATTTAGCCTAGAGATAAGTAACAGAGGGGATTTATTAATATAGATTACTAGTTTACGGATGAAATACAGTGAAGAAGAGATTGAGCCCAAGTAAAGACCGTTAGAGGACACCGGCACCAATAGAATAACTATAGAATAGCCTCAATTTGAAAAGATTATATCAAAACTCCCGAAGACGCTTCCCATGCCAAACCTTTTCATATATCACAGAGATAAGGAGAACAACAGCTGTAGCTTCACCAGATGCCTTTAGAGATCAGCAGATTTGTTCCTTTATGACGCTCAGACAAAAGCAGGTGATCGCTTAGGAACAAAAGTATACGAAGAGTTTGAAAACGATTGTGTGTCGTAAGATGCTTACCAATACATCGTTAATCAAAGATTGAAAGCCATGGTAAGAATGAGACAGGTAGGTGGTAACGGGCCTTACAGCAGCAAACAAAATCATAGAAGATTCTAAAGAAAAAAAGACATGATTCCAAGACAAAGCTTAAAAATATTTGGCAGAAAAGTGATAAATCAGGATTGAGTTCCTTTTTGGGTTTGCACGACCTCAAAAGAACATTCCGTCAAAGCTCATGCAAACGATGTTTTAAGGTAGAGGATATCTGTTTACGGAAAGCAAGGCGACAACTGTTCCTTTCATAGATTGGCAGTTTCTATTTAATAGAACTCAACATCCATTCTGAAAAGCTTTTTCATTCATTGCGCCTCGGCTACTGATGGAAATCAGCTGCCCCACATTGATCAGCTTACGAACTTGAGGCTGGGCGACTGTGTACCCCTAAGTTGCACACAACATAGTTTTTCGGATCATTACAAATTTTTCTGAGATTAGAAATGTATGATGAAACAACATAAATAAAAATTCTTAGAATACAAAAATGTAAGAGTAATAAAATAAAAAGAGCATGAGTATAAGCTTTGCCATATTCGTTGCGATGTTCTGTGATTAAAAGTCGGTAATCAGACATTATCTGGCAAAGTTTTGATCTTAATTTTGTGGGCAAGTTAAATATTTTTCAAGTATAAATTAGTCATCCTCCCCCCTTTCTCATGCAAAAGTGCTTAAGCGCTTATGTTAGAGAGCGCATACAAGGTAAGGAGGGTCGATGGCTTGTCTTGCTTTAAAACCTTTAATTATTTTGCTTTGTAATTCCACCTTGGCTGTCCTTGGAAACTTCATTTGATTGGAGAGTGCTGGAGGTTCTTATTTTCTATATTATGGAACTTGTTTGCATCTAGGTAATAGAGACAAACAACTGCTTTAGCTTTGCAAACGTTATAGAGTCTGAGGTTTGTTGTACATGTAGAGCTCTTTTTTTCCAAGGTTACACCTGATGATACATATATTGAACGATGTGGCAAAATATAAAAATCTCATATGCCTCCCATTTAGAAGTGGAACCTTCAGTTGCACTAGTCTGTCTACCTTCCAATAGAAGGATTCTACATGGGAGAGTATTCTACAATAAGTGCTAAAGACGTAAAAACACATACTCCTTTCTAAATTGTACCACACCTTTTAAAATTAAATCCTTGAATAGGAATGAAAAAAGATATGTTAACTAAGTTACGCTTCACAATACCGTGAAACTGTGTATTTGCACTAGACAAAAATTTAGCTGTCAACATCGCTCAGTCATATCCTACGACAAAATTCACATCTTATAAACATTTATTATGTGGGTCCTAACGATCGCTACCACGTCGATAACGATAACTATGATGAAGATGATAATGCTGGCAATGATAATAATGATTGTGATGATGACGAGAAGAAGCAGAAGGGGGAGAATGACAATGATGTCGACGGTAAAGAATAAGATGAAGGCGAAGAGAACATAGAAGAAGAGCGAGTATATGGGATGAAAAGGTGAAGTAAAAATATAAATTGTTGTGTCTGTTTTCACGTGATACCAGTAGAACGTGTTTACAAAGATGTGGTTACTGATTAGTTGAAGTGGCCCTTTCAATACTGGTCAACCTCATGGTCGCATTTATCATTACAGGTACCACATTAAACTCTGCTGATTAGCATCGTATCATAGTTCATTTATCTGTCTGCTCGATACATGAAATTCTTTGCCTTTAAAGTGCGACGTATTGTTTGTAATTATCATGCGCCAAAAGTGAGCAATACGTCCATGGTCATCGACAAGAGACCTGGTCAAATAACTTCGTGCTCCGCCTCCTGTGTGATACAATTGCGTGTTGTGGCTAATTAAACACTAGGTCTATTTCTCTTTCTCTTTTTTTAACCCTGATAATCATGTATCTATAAAGATAGTAATTAGAATAGACACGTTGTATCTTTACATTTCCTATACTACTTGACGCCATGCTATCGTGGTAATTGCTGCTGCTGTTTAGATCGATTCATCGAGATTAGGGCACCACGTGACAACCAGAACTTATCTCAAGACATTATTTTGCGATGAATCAGTGACAAAGCTCACAGAACCCGGGGGAAAGTGAGTGCTTGGACGTTGGATGGACGGCCTCCTGTGTTTATAAATCATGCAGTTCGGGTAGAGAACCTATCAAACGAAAAGTAGGTTTTAGGGTTGGACACAAGATTTATAATACATCTTTCTGTTTGTTTATTCAGTACTTATAGAGTTGTGCAGGCAATGTTTGAATCAGGTGTTGTTATTTTTTAAAAATAATATTGATGGGATACGGCTACTATGTATAGATTATCATCATAGTCATCATTATCATATCAAGAAAATACATGCATTAACACAGATAAACCATATAGAGTTTAATACATTTTTAAATGGCAAGGCTTTTGTTAAAGAGATATGTGCCACTAAGGAAGATCGTATAACTAAGTCGCCTCAATATCAAAGCTTTATAGTTAAAGTTATGTTAAAGGAATGCTTTCCTTTCTAATTGAGGATGTGGCAAAAGCAACTAGATTAACTTCCAAAGAATATTTATAACTTTATAGATGCTAAATATTCTAACGTTTGTCGACTCAGTTGATGCCCTTGATGGTAAATGTTTATCATGTCTTGAGTCGTAGTCTAGTCGAACTCCCTTCGAACCCTAAAGAACCTACAGCTTTGGATACAGACCCCTAATTGTCACGTGTTATGTACATTGTAGTTCACAAATCTTTTACAAGTGCTCTTAGGATGTCTTACAGATCTTCAGCAAGACAGTAAGTAGGCCATGGATTGGACAGATCACTCTATTTTGAAAATGATCTCTGGTTTTCTTCATTCCTGTAATACTGATATAAAGTACCTTTTGTTATGTCAAAGGCTATCTTTTATCCTCAATCGTATTCGGGGGAGAATTGAGACCTATAAGATAGTAGAGATCAACAATTTACATTCTGTTTTATATAATTTTATATAATTTTATATAATTTTATATAATTTTATATAATTCAGTCCACTTTGAGCCTAACTTGATTGAAATATGATGAATTATATAATGACTCAAGACACAAATACGGTTTTCATTCTGTGAATTTAAGGTTAAGTAGGATAGGTCGTACAGAAAAATCAAATTGTTCGACCGCAGTCAAGGGCGACCCTAAGGCAGGGTGGGGCGCCACTCCTTTTCCTTGTGTTACCACAATTTGACCCCAGCATGAACTCGTTCCCATTTGCCAACCTCGGAAGGATGACCCGCTGGGTTAGCGGCCAGTTTGATAGCTCAGTTTACAAACTGATGAAACAAGCAAATTTTCACATCGTCCAGAGTGGGATTTGAACCTGGAACTAACTGCACTCAAATCTGCAAACAGAACCACAGCATAGCGGCTTTGGCTATATTAAGAAACCATAAGTGGCCATAAAGACTATACCTTTAAGGAAAATGTTACTTGTACAATATCATCAATCTATCATATATTTTGTAATAGAAATTAAGGAGGGCCAAATCTAAAACTCATGTCATGGTGGAAGGTATATAACATACCCATTCCAGTTTCCCTTAATGTAAGTGATTACTGAAATTATATCTTACGAAAGATTACAATAAATTGAGGTTTAAAAAATTATGATCATCATCCAGAGGTAATAATAATAATATTCTATTACGACATTGATAGGAGGAGCACAGATTGGATCCCCTTTTCACTATCACGTCAACAATTTTGAATCCCCTTCAGTACCGTCAAGATTGTAAATATAATTGTCTACCATATCTCTCAGATACTCTTAATTTACTTACCCAAGCATGAAGTCTACTCTAGTAAATAAACCCAAAACGTAATTTGAAAATCTTGATCTAGTCCCCCCAAAAGGGTTAGACAATGCCCACTACACAAAATAATATTTTTAATATGCATATAATACTATGCAAGATACTTGTTAAATTGAAGTTTAAAACTCAAAATATAACCCCTAAGTGCGTTAAATATTTAAATTTGGAAATGAACCTGGAAGAATATTTCCTTATTCACAACAAATTTGCACATTTTTCCTACAATTTTTGTGAGCTTAGGCGATCAATTGTAATGCGTGATGGTGATTTGTGAAAATTGAAAATTTTGAAAAATATTATATCGTGAAGGAGATTATGTATTTTAATGAGTTTGATATACACTTATAACTATATAAAAAGGGTACTAAATATATATAACAACACTAGAAATGCCCTGAGGCTAGCTATGTAGCTGTCAGTGTTGTATTCATATAGGTATGTATAAATCGTTCGAACGGGTGTCGAGTTGGAAGACATCACATGCGCTAATTTCTGTAGTTTGATAACGAAATAACAGCAAAACGTATATAATATCTCATCATATGTTGCTATCAAATCTGTAAATATATATATATAGCTTTTACAGACATGCTGATCATGTCACTGAAAATCGATATTGCCACATTGTTAGGACATGGATAATATAGTCTGTACGTCAGTTGGTATTAGAAGCCTTCCGTATCTTGCCAAGAATGATTGTAGTTGCATGACTATTGGCTTCAAAGATTCCTAACCATTTCCTGAAGAGACAAGTTATCGCACTGCGTACCTATATTATTGGCACAGTCAAGGTGTATCACTCCAATAATAGAACGAAATGTAGAAACCTGCAGAGAATTTCAGATTTAAGTTCATATTTTGGTCAGCTCATCATAGCTTTATTAACTCCAAGAAAGTTTTGATTCCTTCTATAGCACGTGCCCTCGTTAAATAGCAGTAGTAATATTTAAAATCTTTACACGAGACCTGTTTCTTTTGGGTTCTAAATTATGTCAGCCTTGTTATAATGCCTGTGTTAAGAAATATATTCTTATAGTGATCAAGGAGTTCCCGTTTTATTTTAGGGATCTTGGAATATCTCTGATTCATGTTCAAGCCATAGAATCACATTTCCTGTATTTATATTTCTTCCGGTTTCTTCTCCAACTAATTTAGCATGAAAAATCCCAAAGGCAAAATAAATCGTCAATTTTCACATCCCTTACTCTACATTTTTTCTCTGTAGTTCGGAGATGGAGGATAAATGTACCGTGTTGCTCTTAACTGCTATATAATCATGCTTGCACCATCAATGTTTTATGAGAGTAGGTCTAGGCCAGAGGCGTACTTTCCAGTTGTGCTAGGACTGCGCCGCAAGATCGTGAATATAGAACCAAAAATATTTGTACGTTTTTTAATTATTTGCTAGTCTTTTCATGACATAAAATCTAAGTGTAGTAATGTGTTAATCAAGTTGCTTTTCTCCTCATTTGGTAAATTTAGTAAATAATGTTCAAACCCAAAGGCCACTCAACATCCCCATCTCATTGTTCTGTCACAAGTCTGTATAGAAATAAAACGCCAAGTTGCTCTTCTGTGCTGAAGTCTCTGTAACGCTTCTGTTGAGGCAAGGCGTGCTACGACGCTCAACGTCATTAAAAACAATAGAATCATAGGAAACAGTACGACTTAGGTACAACCATCTGCAGTCAGAAAGGGTCCCAAGGCGTGCTATAGAAAAAGAGCACACATTGACTGAAAACAGAAATCGAATAACTCGATCCAGGGAGGAAATATTCCATTGCATAAGGGTGGGGCGTCCTTTTATGATGATGTTATTTCTAAGTATATTGAGAAAGATAGAAGGATAGATTTTCAGTGGAGATAGTCTTTCGAAGACAAAGCAGTACTTACATAGATGTACCTGGCATCATAAGGGAATCGTAGCAAAGCTATTTTTGTAGCACGCCTAGTACACAGTTTCACCCTAAGCCACTGACCTAGGCCAGGCCTATCTACGAAGTATCTTTCCGCCCTCTTAGATACCAAAGTTAGCTTATAAGTGCAATGAAATACAAATTTTTTTAAAAAAAAAAAAAAAAGCCGTAGCTATCGATCGACTAGAAAAATCTTTCTTGTGTGTTTTCTAGCGCATTACACGAATTGTGTTTTAATTCTACTTAAAGATTACTCTTTGAAATTGTGATGTCATTGTGTGGTTGAAAAATATATCCGTCCAGCCCGGTGCACTTGCATTTTACTTGAGTATGACCGTATAGAGCAGTCGTCGATGATTTGCTGGACTGTTTTGTGGATACCAACATCGGTTCTGTTCTGAGGAAGGCGCCGTACCTCCCTCCATTATTTCTCAATTGTGGAGCTTATTCAAACCAACAGGTGAAGAGAATCTTTAAGGCAGCAATCGCGTCGAGGGTAGGAACATTAGCTTTCAAACTAATATTTCATCATCAGTCAACATTTAACAGGTATTGATGTTGTTTCTAGGAGGATCATATCTTTAGAGTGCAACTGTTCAAGAATTAAGGATGATATGCGCTAAAACGCCCCCGGCTCATGCTTATTCCAATTCTCGGCTGACAAACTTGTCAAAACTTGTTGTCTGGAAAACAACTCTTTATGTAATTTTTGTGAAAACTCCAAAAGTTGATGCGAATTAAGAAAACATTCTACCTGATTAAATGTATTTTTATGTTCCATCAGTTTTTGGATTCTCCGAGGGAGCTTTTACACAGAAGTTGCACATGGTACGTGATACGCGGCATGCCAGACTACCCATGAAACCTTTGATCCACATTGTACACCCAAAGTGGGTATTATGTACTGAGTTGTATGGCAGTATCTAATGAACGGCCAGTTATTAATTTGGAGGTAGTTTCGTCTTTAAATACCTGAAGGAATCCTCGGAAGTGTGCTCGGTATTGCACAAAATGTAAAACTTCCTATTAATCTCAAAACTGATCTTTCTTATCTCAAGTGTAATGAGGGTCTGTCTACGGCTTCCTTTCCCTTATTTCACGATTCAAGGATTGTTTATGTCACCACATTTTTTACAGAACCTTGAGTGTATACAATTTTTCCCTTGTATTTTGCTTAGTGTATAAGAAATGACTTTCTGGTTTCACTTCATTACCAACTCTTGAACCACGCTCGTGCATCCACAAGAATTGTGAAAGCTAAAAAGTCAAACGAAAGCTATTTGACAGGTCCATATAGACAGTTGTTTTGGCTACTATATCTTCTGCACATTAACTGGAATTTGCTTGGGCTGAACAAAAGCAGAAAATAGATGCACAACGTTCAACGAGTTTACGCTAGAATTGACCATGTGTCAAGGAACTATCTTATTCCAAATAGTTTGGTATTTCATGACACGAAATGGAGCAATTTTTTGTGTCCCGTGGAAAATCAGATTAGATTCTGTGCAACTCAGTTCTTTTCAACCGTTCTTTGCCTGTATAAGGCAAACAAAAGATCCAATCGCATCAAACTGGTTCCTATCACCAGTGAAGGTTACCAGAACAAGGGCCTTTGCATTCATTTTCATTACATATATAACTATACATATATGCACATATATATATGTATTTCTTTACATTATTATAACAAATGAACAGCATTACAGTCTTATCTATAAATATTTAGAAACACATAAAGATAAAAAAAAGACATGCTACTTTTTATCTGCGTGACGTCATGGAACATTTTTTGCCATTATCAAAAACTAGTAAGTACTAAAAGAGAAATTATGCAGCTACATCAATAGAAAAAGAGGACAATCCATGATGTAAAAAGCTTAGCAAGGAATGAGTTTGACAGTACATTCAACGCGTCTCTCAATTATTTGATAAAGAGCATCTCATGCGCTTAACAATCAAGCTTCGTCGCATATTTCTTTGGAACGTTTAACATATTCGTAGTACAAAAGAACTTAAAGAGACAATTGAACAGGCAACAAGGAAAGATAGCATGAAATTAGGCACTTTAAACATTGACAATTTAAACACAAACTCCTTTTTGCCTACATAAGCTTTCTTGTATCTTCGCATACTGTTAATTTCGATTGATAATTGTTTGATCACCATGAGTTGTGTTCTACAATGGATATTAGTATTGAGTACCTCAAACTTGGTAATCAGAGGTGTGATTGAATTCTTACATTTCATCATCAATATCATATCCCCTTGAAGCTCTTTGTTTGATGTTTTTATGAGAATATGTCTGATAGGTATCACAATACATTTTTGGCCTTCAAAACATCTTAACTGTCACTACGTTATTCAGTCTGAGCTCAAAAGAAAATTTTAAACTCCATCCGAAAGAGCGAGCACAAGTGCGTTAAGCATGCTCCATTCCATAACCATCTCAATTCAGTTTTGAATAGAAAACTTCTTATTCATTGTCATTCTCCTTACACAGAAGACGGAAAAGTCGATCATCCACACCTTCACCAGATTTTCGACCCTTGCCAGCCAAAGGGACGATATCACACCTTTTTGAAAATAAGACTAACTAGTGAAGAATACATGAAGACAGATTACTTTGTTACTTTCAATAGGCTATAAACAGCATGAGGGGACGGATGTCAACCCTTTCATGGTCACGTCAAATGACGCAGAAAGACTGCTTGAAATTGCGTATAGCTGGATGCGATGTCCACCTGTGGAGTATTAGGAGGTAAGCTTATTGACGTCGGGTCTTACTTTAATATGTTTCCAGAATGGAGCTCCTAAACCAGTCACGCCAGGTGATCGTCATTATCCTATTATTGAGCCACATTTTCGTTGCCTATATGTCCTTCACTTCACTCACTCACTCAATAATCCTCGATCACTTTGTGGTACGTAGAGCCAACTTGAAGCAAAAGTGCTCACCGGTGCTGACGATCGGCAGCGAGCTTGGCGACGACATCGAGCCATCGAGTGCGAGGGGTCTCCATCCTGCTGCAGACGGACTAAAATCCAGGACCGCGCGGGTTGGATGACTCGGAGGCAGGCGCAGGATATGTCCATGCCATCGCACTCTTCTTTGAACGTTTAAAACTGAGACTGGAGTTTTTGCGTCCGCTCACGTAGGTCGTTATTCGTGACGTGCTGCCACCATCGGATTCCTTCATTTCTTCTTAGTGCTCTACTATCGAAGCCGTTCAAAGGCGATGTTGAGATTTTGTCCAGTGGCTAGGTTTCGGAGCCATACAATAGTACCGACCGAGTATTATACCGACTCGGTACCGACAAGACAGCTGCGTTGTAAATACGTAATTTTGTTGTGCGAGATATTGAGCGTTGATTCCATAGGGGTATGTGAAGGGATTTCATTATTTCATTAGGTTTTTCACTTCTGCTGCCTTGAATATTTGAGCCTGGCACAAAAAAAAATTAACGCCATCTTTATGAAAACGACTCACTAGTTGCTTGTTAACCATGTCCTTTCAAATGTTCACGAGCACCAAAATGCTTTTTAGCCGTCTTTGACAGAATGCTTTTTGACCAGACACTTTTAATTGGGCAAAGGCACTTTCAAGCATTGGTACTTCCTTTGTTTAGCTTACTTCCATCCATTTCCTTTTCCTTGCACAGGCACAGACCTCTGCCTGTTCACTCACTGTAAAGACGTTGAAAACTTACCCCCGATTCTTTGGATCTATTATTAGTATAACAGTATTTTAATTATATCTGAAATTTGAGATGTGCAGGTCTGCGATTGAGAAACCGAACTCCCTTGATGTCTGCTTCCTCATAGCTTGCTAATAAACGATATTGAAGATAAAACGTCCTTAATTGACACCTAGAAAGTACATATTTCAGGGAAGGACGTGATTCCAACATGTATCCTTATTGCTTGGTATTGTCACTGAGGTGAGATTATCCAGACTGGTTAATATAAAAGTTGGAATAACAAAGTTCTAAACGATGAATTGTCTACATGTTTATCTGATAAAATCAACATTTGGATGTAAGCAGATCCTTGCTTCTTGTATACTATTGATTCATCGAACAATGCAATGTTTTTATCAAAGTTGTTAATTGTAGGAGGCGAGAATGTCTAATTCGCGGCTATCGTTTTAGGATGATCGATTCCTTGTTCGTTCTGCCAAATCATCATAATTTTGTAATTTCTTTTAAATAAAAAAGAGGACTTAAAGCTCTAGCCGATTCTGAATGCAAACCAAGTATGGAATTTCTACTCATTGCAACTACGAAAATCAAATTGAATTAACATCGACCTTGGAAATCTGAGAACCGATTCATTGCAAAAAACAATTAAAAGATCACAAGCAGCATTGAATGAATTTGATATGAATGTTGGAATGCTCTTGCTTAGTTTTGCAAATATTGTTTATGTCCCACCAACGTTAATCCCTAGGCAAGCAAAGGTTACTCATGAGAACAAGCTCCGACATGCCCCAAGCCTCCGAATCCATACAAAGAACAAAATTTATAGTTTAGTTGAGCGAGTCAAGACGTGATAAAATGTTTTAGTTCGATAATGTAAGCCTTGCTTGGTGTTTGTGCTGAGACACAATATTCTGTTTTAAGTCAAATGGCGTATCTGATATTTCTGGTCAAACATTTTTTCATCCTATAGACCTTACAGCTTTCGGTGCACGAGACATGCACTCCTTTAGCATAGATGGAGCCAGAAATGGCATGATAAATGTGGCATGTGGCGACATTTTTTGAATGCCAACAAGAGCATTTCCACTACGTCACAAAAATAACTGAGTTCTTTTGGTTGAAGGAGAAAGACAAAGACTACGATTTTGCAACTTGAGTACAGAGCCGGAGAGGAGCTAAAAATGGAGCTTATGTCTCCCCCGGGGATACCTCTCTGCTTATCAGGAGGTGCGGTGAGGTAACGCTTAAAGAAATTTCGATTCCCTAGTCCCTCGATAAGGCCATCCCTGTCTTCTAGCTTATCATGGAAGGCCAGATGTCGTCGAGAAGAAAAAAGAAAGGATCCTATCAAACTAGGAAGCCAAGTATTTCTTTTCTTTTTTGAAAAAATATCTTCCTTGCTTCATCAAGTGCCCTTTTTGGCGTAATTTCTTCAAATTTTATAGGGCCTAAGTTCCATGACAGGACTTCCTTTAGAAAAAGGTTATGTTAAAAATCAATCATAAGAACACATTATTCATATTTAACGCAACAAGTATGCGCTGATATGCGTCACATTTTTGAACCCCCAAAGTTATCGAGGATGGACATAAACTGCTGGAAGAAATGAGGACTGGTCACTTTATTGGGCAGTAGGCAGAAAAATGGTCTCTTCGTGTATTTAGGAACTTCCGACACCATCATGTTGATATTCCTGAGCTTTCATCAATCGTTTTATGTATTGCCGCCCTAACCATGGAATATTAGGGAAATTTACTCATCCGTTCAATATTCTTTCCCAATAATGCTATTTCAAATTATGCAACGAGAGATGAGATAAGAAAAAATTTACAGTTTGTTTCCCGTCGTTGGTCAACAAAGTTTGAATAACAGAGGATTCAAGAAAAATAGAGTAGGCCTAGATCTCAAACTTTACTTTGTATATATACAGGAAATTTGAAATTTTTTTCATACTTAATAACATAGGTGTTAGTATCACTAGGTAACAAAGTAACAGTGGATCGCATGCTTTACGTTAAATTCCTTCTGCCAATAATATTGAAGATTGCTTTTAAAATTACCTTTGCTTTAGTGTGATTTTTAATATCGCATGACTTAAAAGAGATTAAGCTGTATTTTAACATTGTTGCTATATTCAGGTACCATCGTTTCCCTGGAGACAGACTCTTGTTGCTGCAGTGCCAGATTTAAGAAATTTCACTAAACAAGCCCATCCTATCGCAGTCTTTGAAAAGGGGAATTGTCAAATTTCAGACGGTTGAAGCTCGATTACGGTGATATACCGACTGTCAATGTTTTGCAGCTCTCACAGTAGCGAGTCTTCTCACTGAGCCCGATAGTATAGGTTGACATATGACGTTGGACATATCCCTAAGTCTAAAAGTATAGCTTGACATGTGACGTTGGACATATCCCTAATATTGAAAGTATAGCTTGACATATAACGTTGGACATATCCCTAAGCCTAAAAATATAGCTTGACATGTGACGTAGGACATATCCCTAGGCCTGAAAGTGTAGCCTGACATATGACTTTGGACATATCCCTAGGCTTGAATGTATAGCCTGACATATGACGTTGGATGTATCCCTAGGCCTGAAAGTATAGCCTGACAGATAACGTTGGACATATCCCTAAGCCTGAAAGTATAACTTCGAGTATCAAGTACGATATCATCGATATATCATTTACAGCCACACCATTATCCTTGTCAATTACGAACATCGGGATTTCTTCTACGGTATTCAACGCACTGCGGGATTTATAGTTTAGGGATTTTAGGGCAAGGCCTATGCTCTGGAAGTAGTCTGAGAATAAGTTGAGTATCGGATGTGACGCCCCTGACTATTCTCAACATAAACACTTTTAACCTGAGGGTTAGAGTTTCAGAGTTTCGGAGTTAAACAGAATACATGAGTTATAGAATTTCAGACTTCAGAGTTGTATTACTAAATAATGCAAAGAACTATGGAGAGCAAAGATAAACGTGTCTCACAAAGATTCCAGTTCTGACACGATCTGTTAGTAACTAAGGGTGGAAGCAAGGGAGTGATCGCCCCGTGGGAGGTCTGAGGGTCTCTCCAAAGGTAGTTTGAAATTTGTGTTTTTCAAATGCATTTCCTTGCATCCTACAGAGCCTTAAAATTGAGATATTTCTAGGATTTGATCATTGTTCATCGAACTTTTCCCCCCGTTGGCCCCTTCTCCCACCAGCAAACTGATTCATGAGACCAATTTACTAAACAAAATTACTATTTTAGTATTTTAAATTTTAAAAGAAGTGCGAAAGCCCAGTGAAAATTTTGTTTTCCGGAAGCGATTTTTTAAAGACTGCAAACACTGGCAAGAGCACAAAAGGGATGTAAGAGCACTCTGTTGGCATTGTTTTAAATGCCATATGATTCCAAGGGGATCAGTTCATGCAACAAACAAGGAGATTGCACGTGCCTGAAGCAGCCTGGGGTTGTTATACTGTAGTGAATCTGGTAGGGATTTCACTATCTCTACCTACACCACTACAGCTTCACGATTGCCTTCACTCAATACGGGAATATTCATTTGTCAACCTTACTTGATTATGCTTCTTATGCTATTTCGTCGATCCATGTAGCTAAGCCGTTATAGGTGGCGTTGGGGAGAAGTGGTACTTAACAGAAAATCTATGAAAAATCCGCTTCAAGACACCTGTAATAGAAGTGTTTACTTTTTCTCTATATGTTTTGAGTAGCAGATCTCCCAAGAAATTCATCATCGGATGCCTTGACAAACACGCTTACCTCGTTTTCATTAAAAATAATTTTTCACAACCCTTAATATGGTGCACCTGAATATATCTTTGTCGAAGAACCGCCATTAGTCCTACAAAATTACTCGGACGTAAAACGAGTCTATCTTGGTTAGCACACATTTCGACACCTTTGGATAGGTCTGGTTTGTGCCCAAACAGCTCAGTTCGTATGATTTAAATTGATTTCGAAATGATTTAAGAAAGTAGCAATGACCGGCTTCCAAAACAGCATGTGATATACCACTTCAGGTTGAAAGATGTAGGTAAAAGGGATCTGAGCAAAGTGGAAGCACAGGTTAAGGTCACAGATGCGAGCAAAAGGCCTTGTAAGCGCCATGCAGTGAGTAAGATACAGTTAGTGGTGGGGCATTGATGGATGTACACTCAAATGAAGTAGAAATAGTTCAAGTGACTCTGTCTTTCATGTGTCCGTTATACTTCGCAGACTCTTCTGTTCAAGGTCGACATTGAGATAAATATTGTTACAATACATGCCTTTCCTCAACCACAGCATAGTTCTGAGAGACTATGCACGGTACGAAGACACGAAAACAGTTTAAAATCGTTGACAAAGAACTTGGCCGCAACGAATTGTGGTTGTACATTGATCAGGGCTTACGTTGGTTCACCTAAGTATTAGGCAATTGTGCTGTTTTATACAATCGATGATTGCGGCTGAATTTTTAAAAAGTATAAACGTATGTCAAGAACAAACTTTGGTTGAAATCAGCTCGAGAAGACCATATTTATTAGAGGATGAAAATGATACTGATATATCCGTAGTAGAAGAGACGCCCAGTGGGAAATGCTAGTATACGTTTTGAATAAGAAGATCTTGTGTGGTTCGTTCTATTACTGTGATACTCCATACTCCTGTGCGTAGTTGGGCTTTATAATAAAAAGTGCGAGATAGATTAATATCAGTATATTTTGAGGATTGTGAAGAAATATGGAACACTTTCGCACAATGATTATTTTTCGACCTTTCAAAACAGTCGGTTTTAGAAAAAATAAGTACTACAGAAATGTAAGTCTGTCCCTACAGAAATACTCTCTCCTTAGTAATACTTACGGGATTGTTGGAACAACATTAGAGGTCAGGAGTTTCAATACGTAGGTGGAAAATTATGTGCTGAAAGTGAAACAAGTCAGTTCATTGTAAAGAAAAGCGGAAGAAAATGTGGATCCTTCGTGTTCACAATAGCAGAGTATCCACCTTAGTGGGATCAAAGATTATGAATGGCGGAACTCTCCCGTTCATAGTCTTTGGTGGGATATAGGGGATGAAACCTGTGCTCTGATGAATAGTGACATTAAGAAGGACACCAAGCTGTCGCTAAGGCTGAGGTGACCAGATTGTCAAGGTTTTGTTTCTAACGACTTAATTATACTTTTTATAAAATGTTACGCTAATTGTATGTCGTTAGATACGTTGAGTTTGTAGCAGATAAGTCATCAGTCATCATTGTCATCTACATTGTTCGATACTTTCTTTACAAAAATTATTGATTTATTATCTTCACTTTCTGGTGACCATGCTTCCCCTGGTTTCATGGTTTTGCCGGGTACCTACGTATTGTTATCTATTTGGCTCTTTGAAATCTGCCACGATATAGGCCTACTTTACGTTGGAATGGAAACTGCCTACTTCTCCTCTACACCTACGTTCCCTATATATATATATTTAAAAGTACTAATTAGCCAACTCAATTTCACTACTCAGAATTAGGCTTTCCACGCGACTTCAAAGTCAAGCAATGCTGAAGAAAAAGTGAAGAAAATTGGGATATGGTTCAAAGCATCTACTCGTCGATCGGATTTGAAATCGTAACACCACAGCTTGAATGAGGAGAAGGTGTTAAGTAGTGTAGATGTACCTGTACCTCAAATGTGCCATCGTTTGACTACCTTTGATATTAAGAAATCGCCGCTAATGTATCATACTTTTTGCATGCTCTGAAAATATTTGTAATTAAAATGTAAGCTAAAGGAGCGCAGCAACCCTGCCTTGTCTCACACAAGCTAGTACCAGGAAATATTGAATCCTAACTTTCTTTCCCTCTTTATAGCTTCGGACGCACCTGTGAGCTAGCAATCAATTTGTACTTTAATATACAGTTTGGCCCCATGTTCCCTAGCAGTCTTCTTGTATTCTTCTGGAAATTACTTATGCACTGTAAATTATGGATTAAGTACCCTGGGCGCTTATTTAAAGATAAAAGCTTTGGTTGGGCGTTTATACGGACCTTCACGTTTATTAAGGAAGAAACAAAAAGATAATCATTAAAATATACAGAACATTAGCTTTCTAAAACATAGATTGAAATGTAACTTATATATCAATATGTATTAATGGTCCTCTGTATCATCATCTGAAAGCATAAGCTGTCTAGACTTTTCGAGAATGGGATTTCATCAGGATTCGTTTCTTTTTCACTCAGCCTATATGTGGTGGGAGTTTATTTAGACCTGGGCGCTTGTCAGAATTTCTCACTATGTGAGTACTTATTTGATTCCTGGGCGCTTACTCGGTAATATACGGTAGCTAGTTAACTCCTTTGAGATTGTACATTGTCACTTCAGTTGGAAAGTCATTCTGATTACTTTAAATTAGCTGAAACTGAAAGCCACGTTGTATTCACAAAAGCAAAACAAATATCAACTTTTCACAGCACCAAACACGAAAAATTGCAATAATCACAAGCATTCCTTAAAGCATGAATTTCACTATTATAATCCCTGATATATTTCAAAGCTGCCAACTTATAATACGCTTACTCGCCCATGATACATTTGAATGCAAAAATCTGTCTTTCATAAGGATTTTTTTTGACTGTTTTTCCTCGATCTTCTTTTCTTATAAACACTTCTATCTTCATCACTATCAAAATTCTTTTAATTGAGAATTGTATCAAGTAAACTACGGTGATAGCTTTGAAAAGACTAGAAACATTGGTAGTATCAGCATCTAACAAACCAAGCTGACTTACCTTTACCTGCTCATATTTGAATTCTGTGTTGAGACCACGCAAAAAATTATGTACTGTTTTATATTTGTTGTGAGATTCCTACCGCATGTAGTGACTTAGACAAACATGATCCAGATACGAAATCATTAGGGGGTTAGAACTCAAATTTGGTTCAACATGCAAATAGGAGTGATACGGGGGGTGCATTTTATTCCGTGCGCTTTTTAATGTCTGCACTGGAAGTATTATGTAAAACATGTTAAAGAGGGCGTCACTTTGATACCATCCATGTGGCTCACAAACCTGTCATTGACTTGCAATATGTTTATTGTATCAATTTACCATAAAATCAAATAAATTATTTGACAAACTAGAAGATAAAGATGAAGGAATGTCCCCAGTGACATTTTTGAGAACAAATACCACAATACGAGTAGTCTCATAGTCTATGTCAAAGGAAATCAACTTGAAAATGTAAAACACGTGTCCTGCAGCACGTGCGTGTTAGAGAAAGTTTATAAGAGAAGCAAGGATTAAGGTACGGAATTATAATAGCCTTTTTTTTATAGACTATCAGCAAGAAAAACACTTATAGCTGAAGTTAACATATACCCACCTAGTACGAGCATCCATTAAGTTTGGAAACAAGAAAATAACATCCTATCAGAACATCTGCAATAGAAAATTTTTCTCAGAGTCGGCTTGTCAGTAAATTGGAGCTGATCTAAGTTTGCAGTTACAGGCAACTACGTACTTGGCCTCAATCTAAACTCTGAAAAGAGATGCAACTACAATTTCCTGAAAGAATACCGTTGCTGTTAAGACGGAACACATTTCCCAAGTAATCGTAGGTTTATCTTAACTTATCTAAAGCCCAAATATCTTCTCTTCCTAATAATGTACTGTGTCTTTCACCGGTTACAGCTGATTGAAATGTTTTTCTGAAGGTATTATTGACACCAGAGCTTTTAGTTCCGGCTTCTTATCGCCTTTGGCATAATCCAGTGCTTGGTATTAAGGGGCGATTTTCCGACTTCAATATCTCCTCACCTTATATAACCGTTTCTTTTGTTGTGGATTCTGATTATTTTTTAAATAAATAGAGTTCTGGTTTTATTTGTGTGGTTAGTTTTGATTCCTCATCCTTTCTCAAATTGCGGAAAAAAACTTTTTGTAAAAGGAGAAATCGACGTAAAAATGTTTCCGAGTTGACAGCTCGGGGCCCTACCGCCTTGTCCCCCATAGCTTAAAACCGCCACCATTTGAATTGCTTTTCAAGTAATCAACTTATGTACAGGAGGCCAGCAGCCGATCAGGATCTTAGAGGCAAAGTCTTCTTTTGGTGGAATACATTCAAAGGATAGATTAGCGCTTGAGCGTACTCAAAGACATTGAGCAGTCCTTGCAAGGCAGCGGTAGTATAAGCGCATTGACACTTGGAAGAATAAAGCATCACTATTCAGTCGAAAGTCAAATCGTAAAAGACAAACCGGAGAGTCTGGAGACTAAAAAGTTTGTGTTCTTTCATTCCGAAGGACACATTTCTACTGGACGGGGAAAATACAATTCAGAAATATTGCCACTCTAGCCTACCATTTCGCTTCAAGACTGATGTAAGCGTTTCCTTCTCATGACAAAAGCCCGTCCAGAGGTAGAGGGAGCAGCCAGAAATTAACCCTACAGACGAAATTTTGTACTCTCACAAGCTAGAGTAATTAAATTCCATATACGAAAAATACCGTATAATAACAATTCCTTAAAATGATGGAAATTTAAAACAGCTTAGTGAAAGTTTTACCGAAAACGTAACATGGCGTACTTTTTAGGGGAAGTGAACTATACCTAAAATGAAAAGGCCCCCCAAAAAAGCCTTGAAAACACCGTTTAAATGAACGTATGCGTTTATCTTAACTTAATTTGACACTATTGCGGTATAGAATCTTTTTGGTATCATCAATGTCTCTTTTCACAAATAGATTTGCGTTGCATCTCAGGTTTTCGGAGGCGACCGTCTCACATTTGAGAAAATATTTTGGGTCAGATTTGATACTTTGTCAACTAGACCGAAAAGATAGATCCGAAAAAGGACATCCTACCATATTCTGTCAACATTTCAGTGGCGACTGGGCCGATGACAGGGTCTTCTTACTCTCTGATCATCCGCAATGAATGTCATCTTTGCAAGAAAAAAAGATAGGCATCAGATAATTTTGTATTCATGAGATCTGATAGTTTGCAACATGGGCACAGCGATACAGAAAACTTCAATCATATTGAAGAATCAAGTAGCAGAGGGATTGATGTTGATATCTTGCACTGACATATTATCGGCTGCCCAGATAGTCACATGCATCCAGAATTAAGGAATCTTAAAATTGAAAATAAAGCTTTCGGAAATTTTCCAAATTCCTTTCCCAAAGTAGTTGCCACTGCTCAATATTTCAACATTATCTAATCAACTTTTATGCATTTATCAAAAATGCTAAAATACTACGCACAGTCTACGGAGAAACGACGAGAAACTCAGAGCTGCTGCACAAAAGAATGTACATGTTAACATTACACTTTCTCATTTACAAATCGAAAGGCTGAAGGTCAATAACATGGGTATATGGAGCCGATTTTGGTAGAGACCTTACTTGGTTTGGCAGGATATGAGAGTTGTTGAGACTGTAAAGGCTATGTTCAGTTCCTTGTGGGCAGGGAATTTTCATCATCGAGATTATAGCAATTGACTAATATGGGATTCAGAGGCTGGAGTTCAGGACCTATCAAAGCATCCTGGAGCAAGGTATGTGTACTTTGATAGACCTGATGTTTCCGCTACTAATCTATTGATGTTCGGTGTTAGTTGAGGTGTGACGAAGGGCGAAACTACTGTGCCTGTATCACCTCCCAAACTGTACTATGATGGAGGTTTTTTGTATCACCTTGGTCACAAACTCGTCTTGTTCAAAAAGAAAGAAAGCTCTCATTATTGCCTACAGCAGAAAGAAAACTGGATCAAAGGCAAATTTCTTTTATATTTGAAAGGACCGGTGTTTTCATGTTGACATTCATGAATTTTCTTAATATCACCAAAGTACCAGCCTTAATTTCAAACGGATTTCATCTTTAAAAGTTAAGCATAGTTTGAATTGCCATTCTTATCTTTAAGTAACCTCATTCGGTGTAGCCTCGTGTAGGGTTATCACCAAATTTTTAAAATCTGATGTATTTTCTTTGCAAATGAGTGAACTGTTTGCTTACATAACGTGTGACCATGTTTTGGTATGTCGCAATCAGACCAAGAATATTTTCGAAACCGTTTGTTTGAGGGGATCATTTGCAAGTTCCAACTACAGTGACAGGAGTAGTAACATTTTCTTCAGCATGACATTAATCTTGCCAAGGGAAAATGACTTACCAAAGAATAGTGCAAATTTACCGTTTTAAAAGTGGGATTTCTTACAAGTTTTTGCACAACCAATAACATATTTGGTGCCAAATTGTAAGACACGTTCTTGGGAATAACTAAGCCCTCGGTTTGTTGACTAAAACATTAGGTTGGTCTATATTACATGATGAAGATGCATTTCGATATCTGATATTAGAAAATCTTTAGAAAATTAGTCTTTTCCATACGAGGTTTTGGCCCACACTTTGAAGACTTTCTTTCTTAATCTTCTTTCTTGAGGACTCTCTTTTAAGAATTGTTAAGGCGCAAAAAACTCAACTCGAGAGACTTAATAATTGCAAACTAAGAATTTGAAAGTAATTACTGTATCTTCTCAATTAAGAGAAAACATTCAATAAGCACACACCTTTGACCCAAAATGGCGATGTGCATCAGTATGAGAGAGGGTCAATAAAAAACGAAGTTTATAAAAGAAGATTTTCTTCATCAAAAATAGTTTTTTCCAAAAATGTATATATAGAGAAGGTATTTTCCAAGGAAAACTTAAGGAGATTAATCGTCGTCGTTTTGTCAAAGGACTTTATAAGAGTTGCGCTTTTACTGTAGCAACTGATGCATCAGAAGACAACTAGATTACATTTTTGATGGTTTTTCGCATAATCAGAGCAAAATGCTGAACAAGTGCTCTCCTCGCACGGCTCCCGGATTATCAAATGATGTATTCATGATTAGGCCTATATTCAGTGAGTCTAGTTGGATTTTCATGAAAGTAAGTACTCCTGCAGTTGAGAATTGTTTATAACTAACCTGTAAATCAATCGAATTCAAGTAGATAGTAATGGATAAATGATACTAAGACTCGTGTTTTACCCTCGATATATAACAAGCAACCCAAGGGCATTTTATGTCTCTGAGCAGGTGCTCTGAACTCTATTGGTAATCTTGCAAAGGCCGAGAAATGGTGGCTTGTATGATGATTAATTCAATGCAAAATGCAAGTCACCTCATCCTCGAAAAACTTACATTTGTATTTTAATTAATTTTTTTCTAGACTTAGATATATGTATTGCGACTTATCCTAATTGAATCTTTATTCATGGTTTCCTCAGATCTGAGATTTTTAGATAGTTGCTTTTAGGTTTTGGTTTTGGGGCCTGGGGGCTGGGAACTTTCTGTTTATTTGTGCATTATGTTATTGTTGTTGTTGCATGGTGGCGAAATACATACATCCACCCTTGAATCGACGAGTAGTTCCTTCCTCTAATATTAAACCCCACACATTAAGGCTTCTTAAATTCCAAACAAAATCGGTTGGCACCCCTAGAAAAAGCCCTCCTTATGGCACCAAAGGGAGTTTCATAGCCAGCTTTAGGCATCATGGAGGTTATGTAATATGACTTCTACATAGTTACTGTTAACAGCTAAGTGGTTCCAAACATCTGCTCACTTCAGATACACTGTTGCCTTTGTCACTGCTGCGATATTCTCGCGGGAATTGTGCGTGTTGTTGATGGAAGGGGCGGCCTCCATTCGTTACCAGTCTCGTTTCACCGTTTGGCTCATTCGAAAAGGAAATACAGGCAAATGGAGGACAAAATTTGTTGTCGAAGAGAATTTTTTTTCAGTACTGGTTTGGTGGCTTATATTCCTGATGATTTGCGTTATCTAAGCAACCCTATATCACCGTATGGAAAGCTGTAAGGTTTTCGTACGCGTTATCTGAGTTGAACGTGAGTTCAAAGGAGAAAGAGGCGACACTGTCAATTGAGTCAAGTCTGAATGTTACTTGTCAATAGATCAGGGAAGTGATCGCTCTAATTAGAAGAAAATACTCGCCTATAAGGCTAACAGTAAAGAACAGGAAAGTTTCACAACATTAGAAACGTCACGATGAGGTATGATTCCTATTTTTTTATGGTCAGCTATGTTTTGTTTATTTTGAGAGATATGCGAACCTCTGGAGGTATGAACGGAGTGGCTACACTACGAAGATCGTATTTGAAATAGGCATGGTATTTATAATGAATACAAACATCGCATCATGCATTGGTCTCTTTGAATTCTGCCTTAAGTTGATATCATAGCTGATGGATTCCATAATCGGTGGTTTAAGGGTTGGGATTTTCAACCCTACAAACCAGGAAGCAAGTCCAAGAATGGCGACTTTCGAGATTAAAAATCTGTATGATGATTATCACTCAACCTTGGCCGACAGTATTTTTCTATTGTAAGCTTGACGAAGCTTTCCCGAGATAATAATTTCATAAGTCTGGTAAACCCAGTCGATAGACAATCTTTGAGTCTAAGATGAGATTGGAATGTTTACAATCTCCGTTAAGGTTGCCTGTATTTCTGTATGTGCAGTGATGCATACTTATTCGCTTCCTATCAGCGCGCTGTTGCTGTTCGTGTAACTCATACCATTCAAACAGCGCTAATTTTATGAGAAAACAAGGGGGATTATTTATTTCGATCCAGCGATGGAGAATAGGCCCATTACCATCACAAGTGCTATAACAACATTAATGTTGATTGCTACCATTTCCATTTCGTTGTTTGTGCTGTCACAGACACTATTTACGATGAGACATCATTAGACATTACACTGTTCCCATCAGATATCAATCGCAATGTTTCTTTTCTTCTCCCATTACCACTTTAAAACTATCATCATAAACACTACTACAGCAATAGATTTCGTCTCATTTTCTGTTTTATTTTTCAACTTTATTGCAGTGGTTTCTTATTTGCTTCACGTTGGATGTTGAGTTCACTTCCTTACTATTGGGACACCTCTTTTAGAAGACTGTTTGGTTAAGACCTGGTGCTGGAACTTATTTATTTCTGAGATTTTCCCTGGAGGGTTTCTTTCATGTTGTTAAAAAAATATGAACCCGGTGATGCATTTTACAGGGTTCGTTCATTTCAATATCTAAAGTTTTGCATCTAAATAGATAAATTATAAAACGATAGGCGTCGACTTGTACAATAGTCTTCATTGAATGCACGAACATGAAATGATGTTCCTCTGTTTGTATTTTTAAGTCACTGTCCAGTATTCTACATATTGCAGAAACCGTGATTCCAAAGCACGGGGAGTTTGTTAACCTTGCTTCCATTCTACTGCGGATTTGGTTATTCAATATTTCCAATATACAATGTGCGTGTATTATGATCTCTTCCTAAAACACGCAGCTAATCTTCACGTAACGTTTTATCTGGCTTACAGTGCTGATTGTGTAAGGAAACAAGGAATGTTATTTATGAAGATCCTGTGATAGATGACATTAGGTCGTGAAGCTACATACGGTCTAACTTCCCGAAACTTGAATTGCTTTCGGCTGGATTTACCATGTGAAGTTTGAAGACCTAAGGTTCGTGGTTTGATGCTCACGCCGTTCCCAGGGAGAACTTTAACACTGATCTGATAACAGTTGAACACAACTTGGATATATCGGCTTAAAAACGAACGATTCCAATAAATACATGTTTTCGTTTGTTTTCTATTGTGAAAAACCATTGATACGTTTGAGCATTCAAGGCGATTTTAGGGTATTTCACATCCATGTGATTATTGAGGAAAAGGTGCAATATTTTAAATATTCTTTAATAGCATATTAACAGCATGCTGCTTTCACGCCCGAAACAAATCTTTGCATTTGTTGAAGCATGCACTCTCCCGGAAATTAGAACCACGTAAACCTCACAGCCTTTCTATCTCTCTCAAAATGCTCATTGAGATCTTTGAATTTTGATATTCTCTATCTCGGGTACCCGTACGTCATATCGAGCAATTACGAGTAAATTCCCACTTCCTGGTCGCTTTTCTGTTACTCGTAAATCTTTAGATAATGAAAACAGTTGTTGGTCTGCGGCATTTTTTAAGTTAGGCCCTCTATTTCTGCCCCTTCATTTGTCTTCCCCACTGCATTACCTATCTTTCTATCTTTGAACCTCAACGAATAGATACAAATCCATCTCCAGTGATTACCTTGGCTCCTCTCAATAGCCAGTCAAATATCAAGCATGATATATTTATTCATTATTTATGACGAACATAAGTAAATAAGGTGTTTTGTCACCTTTTTGATGATTAGTCAACGCTTTTCACACTTATTGCCGATAATGGCAAAATTTCTGTCGTTACTTTTTGTGATATGGGACATTTACGACTCGTTATCTATTCTGGTGAAGCAATTTCCGTGTTCATGTAGTTCCTCAAATATTGCAACACCTCGTTCATGATACTCGAAGAAAACGTCAGATGTATTAGCCTTCGTTACGTCTCATAGAAAAAAGCCGCAAGCGTTACTTTTCTTCTTACGGAACATTTGAATTTTTATGTAACCTCAGCCGACAGACTTGAAGTGATTCTATAATGTAAGCATTTAAGTGATTCTATAATGTTCAAAGAGGATATCCATTCACAGAGAGAATTAGATCTGGTTAATATTAGACGTGATTGTTTTTGTTTAAGTGATCAGACCAGCTAAGACCGTAGGTTTGCATCTGAGTAAACATGGTTTACTTCCGTTTACTTGTACCACCAATATCAAACAGAGTAGCTCGGGTTTAAGGAGTGATAACATTGTGGGCTTGCCAACAGTAGTCATGCAATTTCTTTAACAGCTTTTCTTAGTCGAATTCTGTAAGACTGAATTAACATCACAGTGATTTTGAGATCCATTGATACAGGGCTTGTTTGAGGTAGTTGTTTAACTGAAATACAATCATCCCAAAGAGTTTGTTTGCCCTTATTTAATTTCAACAAAAGAAGGACTAAGACAGATTATAGGTCATCTTTGAAATGCTGTATTGCCTACTTACAGATGAAAGTAGGAATGTTGTAAGGAGTTACATTATAGTTAAGGTTTGACCCAACAAACTTCAAAAATTACTTTTCCTATGGTTTCTTTATACTCCAGCATTTAAGAAAAAAGGAAACAAAAACAACTTTGTTACTTGGTTTAGTTTGATTTTCATTGTTGTAATTAAAGACTATATGTATGTATTGTAGGTGTTTTGATAGTTGATTAGTTACTGTAGAACTGCTGTGCATTTTCATAACTTTAGGAATAGCAGCCCTAGGCAGCAAAGTCAGCAATCCTTTTTGTAGACAAGGGTAGCCTAGGGTATGACCACAGACGTTTTCTACAGCTTCTTCCACTTCTTCAATACGTCGGGAGCTATCACCTAAACATGGAGAGAGTCCCTCTTCTTATTCCGTATATATTCTTATTCCTCCATATACCAAAAATAATGATTCATAGGTTTTAGGGTATATTTTACAGAAGAATTTCTTATGGCAATGTAAGTTAGGGTTGTCAGTTCCAACCAGAGCTTGGCGTACGAAAACGAGCACTTCAGCTTTACAGTGATCACTCACTCACTAATCACTAATCCTCAAGCACCGTGTGGTGCTTAGTGCCAATTTACAGTGATGGCATTATTTTATTTTTGTGGAACAAATATGTGCAGAGGGGGTTTAATATCAAAAGATGATACTGTTTGGTTTGATGCATGATAGATCTGTGGGGTAGTTGTGTGCTACATACATCACCCTTCTTGATAGTTTGTGATATCACATTTAGATGCTCATCAAGTTTAGGAACCAGTTGTTTATTTGCCCTTAAAAAGTTAAAGGTTATTTTCATTCTGTTAACCAACATATGTGGTTTGGTATCACACAGCACATCTTTTGGTACTCCAGTCTTTGTAACAGTGTGTGACTAACGCCTATAGTTGGTGTTTACATGAAATGTTTATGATTGTTTAGCAGACCAGCTTTTGATCAGAGGAATGTTTGAGCACTTCTTCTCCCTAGACATGCTTTCTTGAACATGGCAGTGAATGATTTATCAATGGATATATGAGTATCCATATTGTTACAAAATAACAAATTTTGGGAGTTACAGAAAAACGTTTGAGCCACAAAGGAGGATATTGGGAACCCAAGGGATAGTGTTTTTAATCATCAAAAACATAGCATACTTAAGATCCCCAGCACTGGGTGCAAGAATCACATGGTTGAATTTGCTCAGGACAGGTTTAGAAAGCTCTTCCAAGGAGCTTCGGAAAGTAAATAAGACAAGTAAAATATGAGTAATCCCAGTGAAGTTCAAAGAATTGTGGGATTTTCTGCATGTTTAATATTTCATCATCACCATGTTCCTGTCCTGTCTAAATGGATGCATAGGGCCTCAATGAACTTTCTCCATCTTAGTCTATCTTATGCTGTCTCTTTCAGGCTGACCCATGGTTCATCTCCAGCTTCTCTTCTCATTGTTCCGATCCAAGTCTCCCTTAGTCTACCCCTGCCTCTTGCTCTTGTAGCACTCCATTCTAATGCTTCTCTAACATGGTCTTCCCGTCTGTAGACATGCCCCAGCCATTTGCATTGTGACAGCTTCACATGTTCATCAATTAGTTCTACTCTCATGATTTCCCTCATTGTCTTGTTTGGGACTTTATCTTGCTATCTAATCCCCAGCATCCTTCTCAGCACCTTGCTCTTGAAGCCAAGCAGCTTCTTATCTGTCACGGCCTTACTGTCCCAGCCTTACTATCCAAGACTCATGTCCGTCGATCATAATTGGCCTCACCATTGTTTTGTAGATATAACTTTAATGTGGAATGACATATTGTTACTAGTCCATATCTGCTTTAAAATTCCTACTGCCTGCCATGCGCATCTTATTCTTTCTTCAGTTTACAAATCTAAAGAACAATTGCTTGTAATAATCACTCCAAGACATTTGAACTCTTTCACCATCTTTACTGCTCTGCAGGCAATGACACATTCTGATGGATTCTCCATATTCATGTTCATTATTTCCGTCTTCTTACAATTGATTACCAACCCTACCTTACTCCTCTCTGTTACCAAACAATCCAACACTCTTTATACCTCCTCAGGGCTTTCACATATCAAAACTATGTCATCAGCATAGTCCAAGTCCAGTAGCTTTTTATACCCTTTCCATTGTATTTCACAACCTGTTTCCTCTTCCACCCTTCACATTTCATAGTTTACGACAAAGAGGAACAGGATAGGTGACAGAATTCCATCTTGTATCACTCCTGATTTCACTTCTAAAGAATCACTTAAAGATCCATCAACAGGAACTTTACACGACTTGCCTTGTTTGATATTTAAAACACTAAAGTGTAGGGGAAGTTTCTAATTTGCTGCCTTTGAAACTCTACACTTTCTCTACCGAGAAATACTTTATCATTATTCAAAGTTGCAGAACTTATAATATCACAATTACAGATCTAGGTTTATTGAAGTTAACTCGTTGATGAAGGGAGTAGTGTGACAATTTAGGAACCATTTCTCATTTGATTTATGTAACTGACAGTTTCACAACAAAAGATTGGGAGGGGGGAAGAGCAAGTATGCAAATGTTTCTTTTTTGTACAGGGAAGATGTAACAGATGGGGTGACACTTTGTGTTCAGCTTTTGCATTGGGAGTGCACTTCCAAACCTGGTCAAAGTTATTAAAGTAATATTGTGGTTACAACAAGTGAGAATCTAGTGTATGGGAGATCTATGTAAGTTTCACCATGGTAATAAATAGAACTAATCATTGAGACAGTCGTAGGGTTATGACAGTAATTAAAACAAGGGCTAAGATAAAAATGGCAGATAAAATTATTATCCTGCAAGGGTCCTCCGTTCATGCAAATATAGAGTTGCTTTGTTGTCATAGTCAATGGGTTGTGAGTCATATAATGGTATTCTAGTTATACCACAGAAAGATTCATAAGAGGTATACATCATACATATATATTTCCAAACAGACACTTTTTCTATTCATATCAATATCATCTTCTTCAAGTGATATAAAAAAGTATTGAAAGAATGTTTATTTTTTGAGAGAGATATAATATTTATTCACATAGGTGATTGCTGGCTACTTGAGTCAACATATAATAGATTTTTCAAAAATAATATTCATATGTCAAGGGAATTTTTGTTAATGAGTATATGTATATGTTATTTGTACACATTGGTGAATGCTGACTTGCTTGCTTGACCTCTAGGCATTTTAACTTCTTGTTATCATTATTCTTTAGTGTGTCATAGTGAATTTTGAAAACTTATTTAAGTAGGATCTTGAGCTATCTAAAGTGATTCTGAAAAGATAGTATCTAAATGTAAAAGAAATAGCATATCTTAATGAGTTATAGATCTATGTATCTAGGCTAGCTACAAGCTTTTATTTGTTTAGCTCTTGTCAAGTAAACCCAGGAAAGGATTTAAACAATCAAAAGATTGAAGGTGGTTTCAGGGCATTTTAGCTTTTAACATATTATTTAGTGATAATGTTTATATTTATTTATATATGTAGAAAGAGACACTAAAGGAAATTCGCCACTCTGAGTTTCACGTATTCATGATCATCAGGAGAATTCTCTTTTATACTGCTCTGCATTTATGCATCAAACACTCTCATATGTTCAGATAATCGTCCTGATCATAGTTATGTATTTATATATGTATATATGTTAATTTAGATACCTTTCTGTGGGATATTAGTCTTACTTTACTAAGAATATGCACTCCAACCTGATGTACAAATGTTTCTGCAGACAAATATGTCAATTCAGCTATTATGTGCTGATCCCAAGGCACTATCAAGGATTTACTATTGTTTATTTCCAACACCCAGTCATACACCACAATTTAAGACAAAGTAGTGACATTTGCCTACAATGGATAAAAGAGAAAGTTCATCTGATAATATGTCTGTTGTTAAGGTGATCTGTGATTTACTGGTATTTAATTGCAAAACATAGCTTTCATCCTTCTGTGCAAAAGTGTTAGTTGAATTATTCCCATTGTTTTTAAATGGCCTGCAAAGAACAAATAACATATGGCCTGTTTGTACTTCCAGTACTTATTAAATTGATCACCCCTATGACCCCTATGATCATCTTTGTTTCCATTTCTTTAGATTTAGATCTTTTCAAAGATCTATGCACTTAAGGTACTTATTGTGGGTCTTGTTGGGAATCTTGGCTTAATACTTCCTTGTATAGAAAGTTTGTTGGATGCTTCCTCTCATATTGTGTTGTCTCCAAGTGTTAGCACCTATAAGAATCATGTACTTCGAGACACTCTTATTGGAGAACAGCAGCTTTAATTAGGTTTCTCTCTGATGAAGCCTAGGGGAAATATGTCTTGGAATTAGAGTTGTTGGTGAATAATGTGTTTGAGGGGCATCATTTTAGCTTTTATTGCTAGTCTATTGTTGCTGATAAGTCCACAAATTTATAGATAGGTAGAGTTAGGTGCTAGTAACATGAATCTTGAATATTGTTACAAAAATACTGTAAATCCTAGAATTCTCATGTAAATTGTGAATGTACTTTAAAGTTAAAACATACTGTGCACTTGTAAATTGTAAATGTACCTTTCAAATTGAACATGATGTTGCATATTTTGGTGTCAGGTAACCATTGTTAATCCTGTCATTCATATGGTATATGAAGGCTTTCCAACTGCAAAGTCAAACCTCAGCAGCACATTGGATCACAAACAAACTAATTGCAAGCTAAAGCTATGGCTTGCTTATGAACTAGGGTATGCCCCTTGCATTAAGGAGCTTTATATTCTAAATGCCAACATTACACTTTCTGCATTGTCAGACTACTTGCAGTGATGTTTTAAGATAAAAATAATTGACGATCATTTCATTTTTGAAGTCCAATTTTAAGTTTTTAAAGTGTTTTGCAGCACTGGAAGGACAAAACCCTGAAACTTGATATAATTAGTAAGTAGCCATGTAGACTATATTCCAATTTAGTAATCACATTGATTTGCCAGAGATACTACTAATCTCCCCTGTGACCTTATGAATACCAGTTCTTTTATGGATCAGGTTAATTCAGATACAAGTCATGCCACAGAGATCTTTTCTTCTTCTTCTATATATCAATATAAGGACTGAAGTAATGAAGACTGAATCCCAATCCCTCCAGTACCACCACCACCACCAATTTGTTTCATTAAAAGGGCAAGATTAAGAACGAGAATGTTGCTTCAAGACAGCTGTGAAAACTGGCGAAAAAGAGTTGCAAAAGCGAAGACCCAATGAACCAATAACTAATAATATCTTTTCACAAATATCATGGAATGATAACCCACATACATAATAATGTTAGTATTACATTACATTCAGTTATATGCATTTACATACCACTATCGGTCAGCATATTTATATCTGAAAGCGCATCAGTAAAAGTGCATCTTACCTGAACAATTTCAAAGTGAAAAAAACACTTTGTACGTACAGAACAATACTTGGATTAAAGTTTTGTGGGACTTTCATTTCCCTCATTATTTCAGGATTGCATGAGACAAATTGCTCAAAAGTAGGACAGTCCCTGAGAGATCAGAATGGATGGACAGTCTGTATATGCATGACCTAATTGTGTTTTCATTACTTTTCACATCATAAGCAAAGAGGAACCAAAGTGTCTCTAGCAACAACCTTTGACAAATTGTTGTATATATACAGACATAAGGTTTTATATTTATAGGAGAAGTCTACTCTAGAATGCAATGTTTGGATTCCCTTTTAATTGTGTAGATTTGATTTTCTTCAAAGTACTTACAGAGCTGCAGAACATCAGATTGATGGTAAGGTGAGACCCAATTATAGAATCATTATTATCAACTACTCAAATTCCAAAGAACATAGAGTACCTCTTTACAAGGCCACAGACTAGAAATGCTTTGAGCAAGGCAAACTCTGAACACACAAAACATGGAATCTATTGAACATTATACAGTGAAGTCTACTCTTGTTGACTTTGGAAGACTACAACACTATAGGGCTTTACAGATAACTACAGTTTGTAGAATAATTGTCAATACTATCATGTTATGAATTGCATATGAAATGTTGGTTACTCTAACATATCAAGTTGATTTAATGTTGTCTTGAGGAGTTTTTACTAGAACAAACAGTTTATTGGATATGGTTGATGCTATTTCTCAGATCATTTCTCAACCATCTCTTTTAAGACCATGCTTAGTGACACAGCTTAGAAGGAAAGATCTTCACATGCTTGTATTACAGGTAATGGAGTTAGCAGGTTTCAAGCTCAAGTTTCCCATATCAATCTGCTATATCAATGTGGTACAACATAACAATTGAACTCGTCACAATAACATGGATGTCAACATGAATAGTCCTAAAAGTCAAGTGTAGTAATTATTTATTTCTTTGTGGTGTAGGTAAAAAAGTATGTATTCTTGCAACCCATATGTAGACTAACGTATTTCATCTGTTCATTGACACAGTATTAATTAGTTAGATGATGTATTTTACCAGTTTAACTACAATCACAGACACCTCTACACAAGCCACCTGTATAAAAAATAGACTGTAGTAATGGCATCCTTTATAGAGATCATTTCAGAATGTGTCTTACTGTTTGATAGTGACCACATGCATATATCCTTAGAGAAAATAATTGCATCACAATATACATGTTATGTTTCTCTTTTTACAATAACTTTATCTTGAACGTATTCATATATTATATCATATCAACTTCAATTCAGTGACTTCATTTTTTAAGTTTAGTAAATTGACTAGGATGTCAAAGTCTATTTCTTTAGAGGAAAGGAAGTGAAAGTCTTTCTGAGGACTATACTTTCAAAGACATCCTTATAAAAGGAAACATAATGGTTTATAGGTGGCGTATAGCATAAAGAAAAGAAAAAGTGTAGGAGAAATGAAATGATCCATTATGATATATTGCAATAGCCATAGACTCTTTGCTGCTGAATCTCCTAATAATTATTGAGTAGGTGATATAAAAATCAATTGACAGTCAGTTGCATACCCTAACAAAAGAGTTTAATACCGAACTTTAGCATAAATATTAACCCACCTGACGATGGGAATTAACAATTCTCTGAAAGCTCATGAAACCACCCATTTTAAGAAGGTTTTAGTCCCATTAATTATTTATTTGTGGCAGCTTTTCATTAATTTGACTTACACATGAACTAAACTGTGATGTTGTCATTTGTGATGATAGACTAGTGAAATATAGGTGTTTAGTTGATTATCTGGGTGAATTTTGACTGTATAAATTGGTTAGGGGAGTTGAAGATTATGTAGTTATATGAAGGGAATTTCAACTACACTTTCAATGACTGTGTTTTTATTGTAAATCCGGGGGAAATAACTTAATTTTCTAAGCTGCTGAGTAATATTAAAGTGAAGCACCAAAACTTTAGAATGACAAACAGTATGATGGTTTTAATACTCTTTGATTACCTACCAGATATTAGAAGCAGACATTATATTCGATTTAAGTCAGAATAACATTATGCACTTACGTCAAGCACCAAAAGGCTTTTGTAAATGTGCACTTTAGATGTATGTGCACTGCAAGGTAGATGAGGGGCCACATATATTCTAGTAGACATAGCATGAATAGCTGTTGTACTTTGAATGTTTTGTATGTATTATTGTGGTTGTGCTATAAAGAGACCCAGGTTGATCTACACAGACCTAGCTCAAGTTGATAAAACAGATTGTGTAGCTGCAAGCAAAGAATTGAGAATACAGTTACTCAAGAGTGAGGTAAGATGCTTCATCTGCTTGAGGTATTGAGTGATGAGCAACACAAACATACCTTCAACAACATCGTGATCACATCATGTCTATGTAAGATACATACATGTCTGTGTAGAGTACAAGCTCATTAAAAATTATCTTCTACTGTACATACATGTTTATCTTGAGTTGTATACAAATTTGTTTAAGAGAGAGATAGAGAGTCAGATACTAAATGGTGCTGAAACAAGTGCTGTGACAGTTGGTGTTAGTATGATGTGATCATGTTGGAAAAGGTTTAGCTTCTAAGAAGGTCACATGTGTTTGTTGTTTGTGCATTGCATTGCATCACTCCAGTTCCACATAGTATAGCATCTGTTAAAAGCCCATCAAGTTGTATTAATATTCAGTGGCGAAGCTTGGCTCCAAGAAAGGGCTGTGCTCCTAGCTAATAGGGCCTAAGCAAAGGTGGAATCAACAGGTAAACCCCTCCCCCTAAATTCACTACATTGTCAAAGTACAGCAAATTTCCTTTCAAAATGTGATAAACCATTACATTTAATCCATAATAACTGTTTTAAAATCTTACTGTACAACTTGCCGCAAGGCAAATTTGTTCAGAGTAAATATGTTCCCTTAGTTAAGCTCAAGTTCTAGAATGAAGGTGTGCCAGATTCTTGAATTTCCATTTTATTACAGTAGTAGGGTAGTTAGCTGGACCATGGCAACACAATGACTTTTCCATTTTTTAACATGTTCTTTTAAAAGAACTATTTACTTAAGTTCAAAGTTAGTCAATACTCTTTCCTGTAACAAAACCTCTCTAAGGAAAGCAGATATTCTCACATGCTTTAAATAATAAGAAACTAGTTGATAAAATTATCATTATACACCTGCCAAAGGTACATGAACAATGTAAGGGTAAAGCACTAGCAACATTGTAAGAGTTACCATAATAACATATCTCCCTAATAGCAGAACAGGCTTCCATCTCTGAGCAGTTCACTCTTAACAAGTAGATGGGATTGTCTTAATGAACTCATCATTATTCAAGCAGCAATTAAGCACCCCTTGGTAATTCATTCTGAACAAGGAGGTACAATCTTCATAATGAACTCTCCATTATTCAGAGATTATGATAACTTGCAAGATGCCAGTGATGATTTAGTAATGATAAATTGAGGTTTCTGATGAATCTTTTAGCAACCTAAAAAGTGTGATTTTATTAAGATGTCTGGAAAATGGAATGTTCTGCTTGGTAAATCTAGTCTCATTCTCCTGGTTTGTGGACAAATTATCTCAATCCCAAATCGATGTAGAGTTAGGAATTGGTGAGGTGGCTGGAAGTTCAGGGCAGTTTAAATTGGTGTGGTACCTGGTATTGGCATGGTGGTCAGAAATACATGGGACTATTGATTAGTGTGGTGGCTGGAAGGGGAGTGGTGGCCAGAAATACAAAAGAAGTCACACACAAATCTTTCAAATCATGCAACCTTCAAACCATTGCCAGATTGGCTTGTTTAAATCAAGTTGTGAGTATCAATCTGTGTTTCTCTTGACATGCACTTTCACGTGATGGCGAGATTTATCAATTTTATTAAATGAGGTGGCTGGAATAACACTGTTGTGGGTGGAAAATTTTCATAAATTTAATTGCCATTGCAGCACAGCTATTCATGACTCAACAGTACGTTTTGTAAGACGTCCATATTCATCATGCTCATTGTTCATAACAATTTTAAGACTCAAATAGCCTTGAACAGCAAAGTTTTTTGCTCACTAGCACTGGTATTAGCCAGTTTTTGTTTTGTATGATCGGATAGACATCAAAAACCCAATGGTGCCTTGTTTTTTTATCAACACAAATTGTTGTCTCCTTGTCTTAGCATATCTATCAAAAAGGTCCTCACTTTTTGAATCAAGTTTCTCCATTTTAAGTATCTGTCACTGCCTTGCTGTGACATCATCTCCCTATTTATTTGTTTAGAATCAGTTAGTTCAAGTGATAAAATATTGATTTATATAAATAATACAGTAAGTACCCATAACAAACATGGTAAAGCTGTGTTTGCATTTGGCCTGACAAAGTTGCTTGAAAAGGTACCTATGGGTGACACCAGTTTAGCAGGACTAGAATAGGTATACCAGTTGTGGTGGATTGTGATTTATTGGCACATTTTGCTCTGGCGTATTTCTTAGATTGGTCTGCTTCTGGTCAATCTATTTCGAAGGACTTTTTACTACCACATACCCAAACCCAGGCTGTATTTCACAGTGGACATTACTGAAATTAGCAGAACAGCTATTCATTGACCATTAACCACTTGCAATGACCCACTATATCTCAACTACAATTCATGTAACATCTTTGGTGAGACAAAAGTTTTTTAAAATTGAAAACATCTGCTGCCAATAAAAGCTTAATGGTGTTCTAAAATTTCTAACAGGAATACGTAAGAACTTGTTGAGTTTATAGTCACTTGAATTCTACCCATGTATGAAAGTACCAAGTCCTGTTTCACAAGGATTTTCTGCATATGTTCCTGGCATTGGATTCATGTTGACATTAAGAAACAGGTGTCATTTAGCAACTTGCAATTGATAAAGAACCTCACTTTTGTAGTGGCATAGAGACGCCAGATTATATGATGAGAAATTTCTTCTGAGTAAACTTTATGATGGCTTGTTATTGATGTGATCAGAGCGGTTTATCAAGTGATTCAGAATCAGATTTAGTGTGAATAGAGGACAATGTATATGCTCAGTTAGTTTATAATTAGGTTTTGAATAGCTTATCACTTGTTGTAAGCAAGGTGTTATTTTGTGATTGCATAGCTAGGCTAGGTGCTATGACAGTCATATTCTATCTGCTAGGTGTTTTTATTCATGATTTGGAAGCTTTCTTTTTATTGTTTGTTGTGAACAAAGACGTTTTGTATTGGCAAAACAGAATTGGCAGACCATACTACAGAAGGATTGAAAATGTATGCATCATTAAGGGTGTGGTTACCATTTTCTAAAAGTGCAATGACATGTATTTGCTTGATGATGAAATGATGATGGTGATCATGGGTGCAGATGGGTGCAAGAATGAGGGGGACAAAACGATAAACCATGGGCAATTTGACATTTCTGGGGCCAAAAGTGTGTGTGGGGGGGAAGCAGCTGTTGTCTGAAAGTGAGGGGGAGAAATCCCCCTATCACCGCAGAATCTATGCCCATGATGGTGATGATATCACATGTTATTTCACATTTGATGCCTGAATCACACATGACTGAGGATATGTTTATTACCTTCCATCATCAATCTTTTTAACAGTTTTGCAAGCAAATATATCTTAATGTAATACAGGTGAAAAGAAGTAGAAAAGCAGTTGTAATAAGTGACATGTTCTCCTGAAATGACATTTTTGGAATCATTATTTTCTTTTGTAGTTCAATGCAAAATGTTGCAACTGTTAATTATACCAAAATTTATCTCAAAGGTTATTGATTTGTTTTGTTTATTGAGTCTTTAACCTATTGTAGTTTATGATCAAATTCTAAATCCCACCGAAGTTTCGATGTTCCATAATCTACACATTTGGAAGGTAGTTTGGCACATTGCTGCACTATAAATCTGTCAGTTGATCCTTGCAGTAAAGAAGCCTCATGTTGATTTGGGATTTTAGCCAAATTGAAACGTCGATCATGGATAATTATGTTGAAAATCATATAACATCATACTATGTCTCTATGACATCATGCTACAAATTTATCTTCATTAATTAATCTCTCAAATAGAGTCTGAACTTAGGCATATGTATGCCATGTACACATTATATCAGATAGCCAAGGTGACAAAGTAATGGTGCCATATCTTTTCTCAATAGTTTTATGACCCACACAATCAGTTTTGTCAAACAGGTTCCTTGTTGCATGGAGAGAATTTTTATTTTGAGCAATACCTCTGACATTGTAATACATTGTGGACTTTCAAAGCAGTATCAGAAAATACAGAATGGCTTCTAAGCTTAATGCTGATCAAAGTGAGTTTTCATGGACCCATGACAAGCTACAGCTGTTGTTTGGCTCCACGCTGGAATTCAAATCAATGTGTGAACTTGAAAGGGGATACTAGGAGTCAAAACAAAACAAGTATGAATATAATCTCATTATTGTCTTAAAAACTACCACAATAATAGTGAAAAGTATCCACAGAAAGAAATTGTGTGGTCTAATTGTTTCTCCTTTATTTAAATAACAACCAATTCAAAAGTAGAACAGGCCATCTTGTAAGATTTTGAAACAGGTCCATTAGAGTCAACAATATATAGATAGAAAAATATAGTGGGTCTTTGTGAAAGCTGAATCATGAAAATGAGGTTAACATTGATTTAACAAGTTAAGGAGGTTCTTTCATGTAAATCACAATGAAAACTGTTTCCACTGTGCCTTGAAATTTAATTTGTTGCACAACGTATCATTTTTAATGCCATCGTGCTGAGATGTAAAAATCACTAGGGAATGATGTGATTTGTATGTGAACAGAAGGCCTATCTGAGGTGCTCTTCAAGTCTTCATGAATACCTATCCGCTGCAGTATGAACACCACCTTAGTATCAAGAGACTGAATGCAAGCAGTGTCATTTTAGAGAAAACTGCGGCAAACTGCCCCCTCTACTTACAACAGCCATAAAGCGCTTGGCTGTAATAGGATTAAGACTTATAAAATACTTACTTTTGCCTTAACTTGAGGTAGTTAGGTTATGCTCATTTGACATTATGGGAGCTTTCCATTTTAGTAAACATGCAATATTTTATATATTTTATGAAAAAAATGAAACCTCCTTAAAGTTTCACAGCCAAACTGCACAAAATTGGATTGGCTATGTATCATTGGGTGCAAGAGTGAGATAATAGAGATATTTTGGAATATTGGACATAAAAAGTGTATTATTAGTTACAAAATGAGATACCAGGCGAGAAGAAGATAAGTTTCCCCTAATTTCCGTCTCCTTTTCTTGGGCATTCTATCAGATTTCTACTTGAGATCATAAACCCCTCAAGATGGACTGCTTTGCACTTTTACTGTTGATCATGAAAGAATAAATTTATTTACTTTAGAAGAAGTTTTTCAAAAAGTCTAGGTGTTCTCTTGATAACAGTATTAATAATTGTTTTGATATACCACCATAGTTCAGAACCATTCTACAATAGTTTACAAATCATACATATATTATCCTGGTGGTGGGAATATCAAGACAACCTGGGTTGCCAAGTCTCCAAGTGCTGCCTCATATGGTGCTCAGATAGATTCACCCACAGTGCAAGCCAATACCAATGTGTGGTTCATACCTTGCCTAAGGGTACGACTATGTGGCCTGGACAACATTCAAACCCATAACCTTTCAATATTGAATCTAATGCCCCACCAATTAGGCCACACATCCACAGTTGATTGGTGCTGATACGAGAACTTTAGTTATGATTTTTATCAATCTCCATCAAAGTAAAGTATCAGAATGTCTTACCTAATATAGGTTTTATATAGGTGCTAATTTTAGAAGCAAAAGGTTACCAAATAAAAAAGGCAGAGGATGAGAAGTCTATATTATCCACAAGTTCACAAATATCCCTTCATATTTCTTCAGGAAATTTTGGGACAGAATGCTGGTTAATGGACTCTCTGTATATTTAACTAGTTTTTATCACCCCCTCTTTCAGGCCTCCAAAGTTTATAATGCACCAATAGCGATGACACAGCAATAAGGTTGACTCCCCTTTAAGCAAAACCAAAGAAATGGAAATATATGTAATATGTAATATTGAAGGGATGAGCCATAATGATGAGTATAGAAGTAGTTATGGTCCATAGGAAGGCATGATAAAATCAGCATGGTATTTATAATGACAGATGCCCAGTTGAAAACAGCTGATACATGGCAGATGCTCATGCATAAAAGATCAAACACAATCAATATAGTACAGTATGATGGCTGTACAGACATGCTGTGTTTTGTATTATGTTAGTTGTGCCTCAGACTTGTTAAGTGACATAGAGAGTAATGACATATGAGCTTTTCTTTTAATTAATTATTGAAGGCCCTTTACATTAACGTAGGGATAGTATTGGAGTTCAAACAATGAATGTTCATGCTCATGTGTTGTTGTAGATTAATGAGTGGCAGCTTTATTATAGAACTAGATTTGCAATAGAAGATCCGGGTGGAAATCTTAATTTTGAAATAAATAAAAACACCCAAGTAATTGTTCGTAAAAACA
>JAAAKL020000401.1:1235-43225 GCA_010016065.2 Carybdea cf. marsupialis auct. non (Linnaeus, 1758)
TCCCCCCCCGCTGGGGCGCCCAGCGGTGGAAAGATTAAAGGGTTTTTTTTTTCCCCCCCCCCCCCCCCCCCCCAGACACACACATTCTTAAAGCGATCTGCACCAATGCGTAGGGGACTGTCTGTCCCATTTTTGGCTACTTATCTTATCAGTGATGCTTGATATAGTGGCTTTCTGTAGCGTAGGACCTGGTATTGAAAAGGGAAACGTGATAAGACTGAGTGACCCCACAGCAAGTGTAAGTATAGATTGAGATTGGCGACTGCTATGGTTTAAATTTCGGTGATCTTTTTATTAAGATACATTTCACAGCACCCTGGATTACGTTAAATTACTACTTGTGGTAGACAATAGGCATTGGAAGCTTTTTTATCATCCATTTTTATATACAAATAACTTTGCCAGAAATAAATATGTATACTTTTAATAAATGGTTTTAGAGAAACTGTGCACCACCTGCTGTCTGGGTGCACAGTCTTGGCAAGAGGAAAATAATATAGCAGGCGTAATGGCACTTCAAAGTGTTTAAGTAAAATGGTACAGATTAAAAAGAATGGTGTCGAAGAAGGAGAGCAGTTTATCGTGTAATCGGATAAAAGCAAAGTGATATGATAAAGCTAGTTTTTAAATATGTTATGGTTTGAATTTTTCATACGAAAGACATTTGAGAGCATGAAGGGAAGAAGATTGTGATTGTTGGTATGACACGTCCAAATGATAATAAAATTGAACAATAAGGAGGGCCGGGGGGATGTCAGCAACACAAGCAATTAGCGTTCGAGAACCAAAATGGAAGAACGGGAAATCAAGTGGAAATAGTTGCAATAATGATTGACTTGTTATCGAGAAGAGATGTGGTTTGAAAAAAATTAAGTTTGGGGAGATTCTAGAGAAAAGTGAAAATGTCATCACCGGGATTAAAAACTGGACACATTTCTCTAGTATCTCTTCAAACTTAATTTTTTCAGATCCTGTCTTCTCGATAACACTTCGTACTTTTCAATGAGCTGTGGACAGCATGATGGGCCGGATGGCAGTCCTTCCATGGTTAAGTCACTTGGTGCGGAGAGAATGGTTTCCTATATTGCTTAGAACTGTATGTGATGTTCTCCAGTGGAGTATTAGGGGCTAATGTGGCGACCAGAGAAAAGTGAACTATGTTATCACCGGGTCACCATAGTTTAGTTGATAGAGCAACACGCTGCAAATGCGTGGGTCCGGGATCCAATCCCGTTGGTGACGTTTTCACTTTTCTCTACTATATCGTCAAACTTAATAATTAATCTCTTTGGAGGAGTACAGGAAACAACATAAAACTCTAACGAATGTGTGGTAACAAATGCCGAGGATGTTCTTATTTGAAAGTGAAAATATCCTGCCATGATTTTCGACTGAATGTAAAGCTGCAAGTAAGAATCAGCGAATACTGATTGTTCGTATTACAATCCTTCTAGCAGTTGAATTCACATTTCTCTAAAGCTATTCCTTTTTTAACTTGATATTATTTCAAATTCCTATAATTATGCAACCATAGTGCGTTACAAAATATCATAGATATAGTGATAATTGACCTGTAAAAGCATTATTAAGAAACAACGAGAATATCAAAAGGAAAAAACAAATGATGAGGGTGTCCCAAAAATGCAGGGAGGGATATTATTTGCGAAAAAACTGTGCAGCTAAACATTGTCAGGAATGATTCACGTAGAGTAAGGTCCTTCCAATTGAATGTAAAGTCTCAAGTATCGGTCTACCAATGGTTCTCATTACAGTTTCTCTAACATTTGGAACCTCATTATGCTATTACTCTCCATTTATAACTTGATCTTACTTGAAACTCGCATGATGTTACATTCACAGTATATGAAGCAATATCAAGGAGACTGTGATAAAATGGACTTTAAAAGACTTTTGTAATTAATACCATTTCTAAATGATACCGAAAAAGTTTCACCGTTACTGTTCACCTATGCCCTTTATGTCTCTTTATTCAAAACTTAGTCCCAAGACTGAGCTGTTCTATCTCTTGTTTACTGAAATTTTGACAGATTAATAGCATCCTCACTTAAGTAAGCTTAAAAGAAAAATCCTTACGTGAGTAAAAATTTGACATTAGCTGATACGATCGGCGGTTTTTATCCCAGTTTAACTTTAATCAAATTTCATCATTAAGAACATAAAAACACAAGTAAAAATTGTCGTTTCTTATCTGCAATTAATTTGTTTGTTGTTAGTGAAATTGCTTTTGACTTAAGATTCTGTTGTCAAGTGCTCTTTGATTTCGAAGTACAGTAATTTGATTAAATCCTGTCTTTGATTAAACTTGCGTTAAGTTTTTATTCTTATCAACCCTGGCATTTTCTGCTACAGGTTATGTCGTCAATTTTAGACATTTTCTGTAACGATATTACCAGGATGGCCCATTACATTATGTCAAGTTGGCCAAATAGTAACCAATCTTCATGACAAAATGGGAGGAGGGTTCCTTTTAGTGTAAGAGCATAGAGTAGGACCTTCTATGGAATGTGTGTTGATTAAAACTGACACATATTTCATAGGGGCCGACTAAAATCGGATAATAGCAGAAATGGCATTTGGAATAAAGAGTAAATGAATCTAGGGTTAAAGGGACATTAACTTATTTACATCTGATATCACGTACGTTAGTTTCATGATGAGCACGACAGACACCTTTAAGTTAGTTGAGCAGGAACAGAACAAATAACTTTCAGTTAATACTTCCAAAGTATGCTGTAATATCTTTAGAAAACATAGCAAATATTTCCTAGGGCATTTCACAAGCGAAACCTTTTATGTCAAGTGATATGAAAGCTTGTTCTCATTTTCCATTTCAGTTCCCAACTCTTGTTCTAAGATGACAGCTGTTAAGAGAAAAGGCGCTCTTTTAATACGTCAAATTGTTTCTTTAGACATTCACTGTTCGTGCCGTAGGTAACAACGCTTTTATTCACCAGCTCAATCTACATGGTTCTTTCCCCTCAACGTATTGTCCAGTGAAAGACATTAGAACTCTTTTCATTTAAAAATGAAAATAGAAAAGTATTTTCTTATGTTAGTGTTGCGTTGGACAATAACACATTTTCATAATATTCTTGAAGCGTTGTTATCATTAGGGGGAGGGAGCATCACGAGGTTCAGATTTTATTAACTCTATTCGTTTAGGGGGCTTATAAATCGTCTACCTGTCATTTCCCACCATCAAGCTCTCTAACTTTCTTTGTTCCAATATAGCGATATTTTGATGATCAAATGTTTGCGATATTTGCTCCAAATTTTGCCTTTGAAAATGGTAGTGTGGTTCAAATATGAAGAAAGTGCGAATACAAACGCCCATTTTCAGGTCTGAATAGGCCATTCAAAGAAAAGCTTGTTAAATTAAGAAACAGATAATGTTGCAATTTCTTTTTACTTATGTACTGAGTATAGTATATGAATTTCAAAAACGAGATAAAATTGAAGAAAAAATTTTAAATGATGCTAGTAGATGAATTATTCTAGGCACATGGTTTTGAAATCAAGAATAGAAGTTCGATCCGCTACGGAGTGGTTTCTATTTCATGAGTAAGATTGTAGTCCATGCGTGCGAAACTAGGGAATCAAGGACTTTAAGCCCTCCGGATGGGCGGTATCTGACTTCGAAAGGCCCAGTTTCGTCACATTATCAAGCTGGATGTGCTTCCCGATTCTTTTCTCGGTGAGTCATTTTCGAGATTAATTAATCATCGGTCACACATATACGATCTCAACGCAGGCAACAAATACCTTTCCAACACACATACGTTATTAAAAAACAAGAAGGAGACAATGAATACTAAATTCGTGTTTTGCTAGAATAAATAGGTAATAAAGCAGATCACAGTGCATTAGTAGAAAGATTTCCAAAGAATGACTTTACGTAACTGTTTCATAGAAATGACATCTCGCTCACAACTCTCTTGATGTTCAATAGTGATGGATACAGCACGAATCTAGGCGATTACAACAACTGATTGTACAAATAAAAGTGATCATGCCATACCTGCACGATTGTTGATGAAAGACGCCGCTCACTATCGTATTGTGATTGGTACGATCCCAGCTTCGATGATCTAAAATACAGAAGACAAAATACTCTCAAGGAAGCACGAATTCAGGGTTGCACAGTAGCGACTCCACATTACAGATAAGGCTACAGTCCCTTTTCTATCATTCCCAAACGTAATTGCTTTTCTTAAGCTAAACCAATCCCCATCTTCGTTTATACTTTCTGCATTAAATTTCTAGTTCTTAAGATTATGTTGCCAAAACTAACAATTTGTTTGTTCACCCTTGTTGCTACAGATTTACCCGTTAATAAAGGGGTACTTCTGACTTTGATTATTTTAGATATAAACACATGCCGTCATTAAATGTAAGTTGCCATCACGTTCTATGCTGGCAATGTTAAAGTTACAGTAATCAAGAATTAGAGAGATTTACAAATGACCTAAAACTCATTAGAGGATCTTTTCAACGAGCAAATATTACATAACAAGCTCACTGAAAATGTTCTATGTCATGTGGAAACAAATTGACGAAATAAGAGAGAACTTTTCCTACAAGTCAGTCGCTTGAAGTAGTATTTCATGTAGCACAATTATACTAAGAGCTTCTAAATTTCTTTTAAAAATGTTTTTATTGATTGCTGAAGTAAAGACGGAAATGTATAAATATGAATCATTACTCTACCTGACAGGAATCAGGCAAACCTCCTCGTTTATTCACCTCAAAACAGATAAATTTTTACATTAAAAGCATCACCTTTATAAGATACAACAAGCTAAAAAGCTAAAACTTTTTAACAACATTTTAGAATCATGCCAGGGCTTAATAACCAAGCTTCCGTAATATACTTTTGTGTATTTTTTGTAACCCTTCCAGCCACATCAAATCACAACAACGCTTGCGTTGCTCCCAAACCATTAACTCAATATCTTACTAGTATTTGAAATTACATTTTGCATCCTCCCTTCACAGATTTTTAAACCGTGAAGGGCAAAATTCTCCGTCACATTCTTTTACTATATGAGAGCAGTACTAGATAGTGCAAAGGGGAACTTTAAAGTTTTCGAAAAAGTTACTATCCTGGAGCGTAAAAGAGAGAGGAATCACTTTGAAGATTTTAAACGTGGATCATAATGCAAAAAAGTGGCGAAAGAGATCACTCAAAAATGCGTCACTGAAGCTCGATTCCGTTATAAGAAAGTGGATAGGAAGGTTTGACATGAAATGCAAGATATGGCTCCCACTTGCAGTAATACCTGTATAACACAAATCTACCTAAAATGTAACGAATTTTTGTGACGATAATAATGATAAGGATGATGAATAAGAATGTTAATAGTGATAAAAATTTTGATAAGAATGATGGGCATGAAATGGTGATGACGATGATAATGTTGATTATGATGAGGTCAACGGTTCTCCACCAGGGGTACACCTGAAAGTTTCTAATGGTACGGAAAGGATGATGGTCTAACACTTCAATTTGTTCAATGATAGAGGCATAGATACTACATTTAGAGTTGGGTTTCCTACGAAGAAATATTGAGAAGGTATTATAAGTCATTTTGCTCGAATTGCACAGTATTTTCTGGATTTATGGAGCTTGAGTATTATCTGGTTAGTGCTACACTCATTTTCTTTGGGAAGTGCCCTGTTTGTGGTAATTTGACTGACTCATCATTAAGAAGGTACATTGCTAGGAAAGGGTGAGAAGCACTGCTTTAGTGCATGATGCTTATGTTGATAAACAGGATGTGTGAAGCCTTCTTGTGACAAGTAATTACTCTACAGCAGATGTATGTTAAGGGTATGGTAGATAGCAGCAGCCCACAAACACAGCCCTCCGTTTTAAAAAAATTAGGGCGGTACCTAGTATCGAGTTTATCATTTGAATATTTGCTACTACCACCAAGATCTGTACTGGAGGCCGTTTCACCCAGGCTCACGCCATAGGCTGTGAAATCACTGAAATTATATATGTTGCTTTCTGAGCCATGACGACATCTCGATCTGATATCAACTTACATCTACCATTTTTATCACTGTTGTAAAAATATCATGCTTGTCTGTGCTCTGATCAGGTCGGACATCCATGACTCACTTCCTGAAGTTTAATAAATCCTTATAAATACCTATTTCTGTCTTCTGTTGTTGCAAACAAGGGCACAGTCTAATCCATAATCGTTCCACATTATTTACAAGTAAAAGCATTAAACAGTCAAGAAGACGTGCTTATTATTAAAAGTCTATTTTATGCAGCTTTTCCGGGTCATTGAGGTTTCTGTGACAAACACAAGAATCCCGACCGTTAAATCGGCACGAAGGTAGCAAACTCGGATCAGTTTTAGTGACTTATTAAATGAAAAGTAGTGTTTATCTAGTATAAGTTATTTACCCCTTGCAGTTGCTGGGCAGCGACCAAAAGAGTAGGATAACAATGGGAAGGACTTTGCTACGACCTGTCAACTTGAACTTATCAACATTATAATGGTTGCATAACGCCGACATTCGATGAGAGGCTAGTGCAGAACAGACGCTCTAGGGAGGCTCTGTAGGTTCGTATTTATTAAATTTTACATTCTTCCAAGCCCATACATCAAGGTAACTGTTCTATTCTGACTATTTATGTGCAGTTTAAACAGGTTCTTGAGACGACTTCGATTCTCGAGATCTCATTTTTAAAGATATAAAAACATCTGGCAAAAATTCCTGAATTCTCTTGTCCAGCAGTTCATGTTCTTTTAATCTTATCCAGACTAGGCTACTTTGAGGTTCCCTACCCTGACCTGCCTAAAAAGCTCGTTGTTTTATTGATATGTAAATATACGTCACGTAGCTACAAAAACTGTCAGGATTATTCGTTCACCATTTAGCTACTGAAAAAAAGTTTTCAGGCGATGATGTCAAGGAGGAAGCTACAAAGTAAATAAATAACGTCCAAATATCCACTAAAAAGAAGGCCCTCGATTATCAAAACTTTAAATAAGCCTTTTAGGCCATAGAAGGATAATAAACATCTAGAATTGACTGTAAATATCTATTTAACATGTTATTTTCATGGTTTACTATCACAATTATAAGCTTAAAGGTATTGTAGATGTTCTTTGTCCGTAAAAACTTTGTGATGTTTGCAGGTGGCTCTATGCAGCGGCAATCTAGGACAGCACCATTAGCATTGTTCAAAGAAAACCTTTTACAAAACATTCCAGATAATAATTTAAGAAAAATGCGGGGACTTTTACAAGGATTGGGAGAGTCGTCTGTAAGATACAAGCAAAGATATGGCTTCTTGATTTCTTGACAACACATTGCACCTAGACAGACTACAAGTCGAAGCAGTTTGGAATCTCCAGTTTGGAATTATTGAGTTGGAAATTAATAGCTGTATAGAATGTAGTAATACCATACGTGTTTGTTATTTAAAAAAGATGATATACAAATAGAAATTTATTAATCATCTCCAGGCTAGTCTCTCTTGCCCTCTTTTCCTACATTACCTCCTTAACCCAATTCGTATTTAGCTTTTGGGTCCTGTACTGTATCGGAGGATTGATTCAACCCACCACAATAAGATTGTCAGATATAATCAAGCATTTATAAAATTTTCGCCTTATTGGTCTATCATTTCATTTCTTAGAGAAATAAATCTTTTACTGGTAAAATCAAAATTCAGCTAACGTTAGCACGATTTTGCATGCTGTCAATAGCTTCGTAGTGAAAATCCAAAACTCTTAAACTCTACAGAAACAAGGATAATTTGAGTTCAGATGTGATGGAAACATGACTAACCGGTCATTTCTTTGTAAAATGTTGCCTTTTATTTTTAATCACAGAAATAAATAAATTATGCATAGTTTTATAATAAATTCATCAAGTTGATAACCCATTTTAAATACATCACTAACTTTTACAGATACTAAGGTCATAATAATGGAACCTCGATGCACAACACATATTTCAATACTATAAATAGCTAACATCGTTTTCCCTCGTGTTTAGCCATTACATATGATGCATCTACATCCTAATGGGCACTGATTAAATTACTTATTCTTCACAACTAATATAATTTTTATTAAAAAAGTATCTAATAATTGAATTTTTGTATTAAGCACATATAATGTATACGAGGCAAGAAAAATAATCAGAGAAGCGACCAAATAAGGCACCAAATGGTATTTGAAAACAGACTATCAAACTCGTCATTTACTTCTATTTTAGGTACTCAATGTTTTTCATGACAATGACTTGGACAGCAGGATGGGAAATGGATATGGTCCAGTATTTTTGCGGTGCGATTAAACACTCAACATATTTTTAGGAAAAGTCACAAAAGTTTAGCAAAAATAGTGAGTATGGTAAGTGAAATTACAGTCCAAAATCGTCAAACGTTGATTCAACCAAATAATTCCAACCTCTCTGTCCTCTGGTTCAACCACCCAAAATGTATAGGCTTAATCATCTCTCGCCTCAATGAGGGATGCCATCACCCTTGTTGGAAGCCCTTACTTTGCAGGTTCGTCTCGTCTCTCAAAACTGAAAGGGGTCATCAAATGACCTTTAATCACAACTGGTATACACTGAGGTTGCAAGCTCACGAGGTATCTACTGTCCGAAAATAATGCAGTTTGGTAAGTGGAAACATACCTTAAGCTAATCTGCTAAGATTAAAATCATACATGGAGCTTAAACAGAAAATAGGTAACTGGCTAGAACAATATTTACGTTTCAGATACCATTGAAATATGTACACAGCAAATTTCAAATTGCTTTTATGAAACTGGAACTTAGTTATTTCAAGCATTTTTAAGTTCTCTTAATAATAGTATGCAACTGAGATTGCAATTTTATTTTTAATGGGAATTTTAATCTTGAAAAAAGAATAAGTTTTTGTAGCTCAAACAGCCCCTCACCTATTATTAAAGGAGTTAGGTTTTCCTTAACTACAATTTAGATGTTGAGTGTGAAATCAAATTGCCGAAGGACTTTCTTGTCTATAGGTGTTGTCAACATTGCGTGTCAAGGATTTAGAAAGGAAATAAACAATGATAGGTTGAAAGAATTGTCATGCAGCTCTAACAGGAAACGACAGCCGCCCGTTTTAAAAAGGAGTGACAACTGATCAATCTGATTGTGCTACGAGGTTACAATATTGTTATTACCAAATGAATATATAAAAAAGAGAGAAAGAAACACATGTTGTATCGTTAAGACATCTAATAACGTGATAATGACAACTCTTCGAAATTACATAATGCTTCTCCAGTTTAGCTCACTTCCATCTCACTCAAGTCGGCAAGGGTTTAGCGAGTTGACAAGCAGCACCAACAGTAATCATTATTGCTGCCACTCCATTCTCGACTAACCATCATAGCAGTAAGGACCTATCTTGAGTTGTACGAAGTTGTCTCAATTGCTGATCACCATACAAGATGGAACATTTAAAGAAAGTGAAGTCTATCTTAAGATAGCTAAAAATTCACCCAAATTGACAAATTTCTGCTCTTTGACGGAATAAGTTATATACATTAATTTTTAGAAGTTGAAGACTTGCAGCAAAGGACGAATATTTTTACAGCGTTAAGTGTATAGCAATCGACAGCGCCTCAAGATATAAAACAGATGTTGGGAAATTGACAAATGCGTTATATAGTAGGGCCTATGTAGCACTTCTAACAGATAAGAATTATTTCGGACGCTGATCACTTGTAACAACGGACAACACCTTAAGATAATAAAGTATTTGCAGCAATTGGCAGCTTTTTGAAGGCAGAGCCTATGTGAAAATGAGCCTATCTGCAAATGGTAACGATTTGGCCAGTGAATAACTTGCAACTGATTGAAACTATTTTTTGACACTGAAGTCTTGTGGCAATAGATAACTATTTCTTGTGTGAGGACGGGCGAGCGACAATGTATCTATAACTTGCGTGAAGAGGGAATAAGAGAAGTAAGCTAGAAAAGGTGTCCATGGGGGTTGTGATATATTGATCGGCTCACACTTGCTAGCGGTGATTGTGGTGATTGGCAACTGTTTGAGACAATGATGGAGAGACGGGTGATCGGAATACCATTGGTTTATGTGTCTCCTATCAATATTGGATATCAGATACGGGTTAAATTTGCTGTAAATGATATTGCTTTCTTTTTCCCAGCCAAAGTTTGGAAGAAAAGTCAACGAATTTGAAGTTATATCTAAGCGAATTTTGCAGTGAAGAAAGAAACTGCCTTTCAAAAATATTTCCAAACAATAAGTTGATCAAAACTGGTCATGAATGTATTAAGTGTCATTTATGTACGATAGTTATACTCAGTATCAATGCAACTGTTAGAAATCTGAAATCTGTGTAAGTTAAAAACGAAATATCTCGACGTCATTGCAAATACGTAGAACAGTAACGCATTTGATTTGACTCAAGTCAGGTTCAAACACTATCGCCTCAGTGTGGCCAAGTTGATTATAAAATAAAACCTTTTGGTTACTAATCATTAACCAAACTGAATCTATGTTGAAGGTGTGTTTTATCCCATACTCTAATCATAAAGTAGATAGTAAGGAGATATAATTTCCTTTTAATGCAATTCAATATTCCAATTCCTTGAGGGTACATTCTGTTGTACATAAAATTTGATAGATTAAAAGATGTCTTATGATCAGAGTTCTCCGCGTGTTATTAAATTCTCAAAATTCTCTACAAGTGACTCCATGTACGATTCTTTGAATAATACTGACCTTTTCTCCACTTGCATCCTTATATATAGCGAAAAGGACAATAGACTCACAGGGAGGCATTATCAAGTGAACCATGGTTACATACGATTCGCTCCTCTTATACGTTCCTTGATAAACAATGAAGCAGCGATGGCATAAATGAGATCCGTATTTTTAAGATTGTACACTTCGTAACACCTATAAAGACCTGAAACATAGTTTTTTTCAATAGCAGTCATTTCTAATTAGAGTCGTTGGCACCACAAATAACAGACAACCATATTGGGCAAAGAATAATCACAGGTGGGACTACATTTAAAATACAATTGATTGCAAAGCGACTAAGCTACACCCCAATAGGGGGTCAAGGTTTTCAAATTAGGGATGTGGTAAGCAGACCCTGATTTTCTCAATTAGAACATTATTCGTTGTAGGAGCTGTGTGTCTTCTCCGTATATTTAATCTAAATGTTGGTAAGTATGGTGGGAAAAAGTGATCTTTTATTAGCGTATTTAATGTTAATGTTTTACAGAATGCATAATGAATACTCTCTATTGGTAGCTTTATGGGCAAGTGTAATGGACTGTTGTGGCCAAGAATATTCGGCAATCGATGGTCTACGCTTAAGTGATATAATTTCCATTTAATTAGAGCAAAAATGCTTAGAGAGACCAAACAAATGGATTATTGCAACATTATGTCTCTATTAGCATTTCCGCGACATTCAGAACCCCCTTAACTATACTTGTAAAATTAAAAGCAGGACAATATTTCGATAAACACTTTTTTGGAGTAGTACTAATCTTATTCCGATATGCATGAAGAGTTATAACCCTCCCTTTTAAGGTTCTCAGTTCAATCTTGGAAAGAAACCATCATCGTCTGTTCTATCACATACAGACATAGCCATCAGTTACTACGAAGCATCGATCAACGATGGCTTCTTTATAGAAAGTATATCGTAGCTGATCGCTTTAGCAGATGATTCGTGATGAGATCAACGTCAAGCAAATAGTACAATACTGGCACTCATCTTATAAGATGGACATAGGAAATTCCTTGATTGCGAAACTGAGTTCCAATCTTGTAAAAGGAACGACCGTTCATATGGCTCAAATGGATTCTATAGTTTGATGTAACCTTCAATAGATAGCACAGAGGTATTAGAACATCTTTGGTCGGGTAACTAGATAAGGCAAAGCATCGTAAGTAGCTTAGCAAGGTCTGTTTGTTCTTTTAAGACCCAAATAGATTAAAGAATTCTTTACAGCTAGGCGAGAAGTATCTCAGCAGGGATGGTTCTTTGGTTCATATCAATTAAGGGATTCTACTTGTTTTACTGTCACAAGGAGATCAATCTAAAAATATCGCCAATGCCCTTGACAATCCTTAATGGAAACCTTTAAGGTCATTTATGTCTGTAAGGCTTTCTATGTAGCGTGCCTGGTACATTCCCTTTATTTTGCACTGCCAATACTACATTTCCCTGTATCTGGTGCTTTAGCAGAGTGAACTGTCCTCTTTAGATTTAATTGTCTTGTCAATAGATAAAAGAAAAAAGTTGAAAATTACATAACGAAGGAAACCATGTAAGGGTCAGAGAGACTACCGATGATGGCTTTCAAACCTGCAGGGCCCTGGGCCCAATAGAATTTAAAAGGCCATGAGTCATGCATCACAAGATGGTTTAGTCATAATAGTGCTGAGGAGTGTCTGGAGGCACTGTGTTCAGTGGGTATAGTTTCCAATTTTGCACTTACTTCGACAAAAATTATACGCGCAGATATATGCATATGATCTTCTTAGCATAGATGTAGGGGCGGCCTCCCCAGGAACTGTCATTGTAGCCTATGAAAATAAAAGATAGTGCTTCCATTTCACAATCTCTTCTTTGATTACGATACGTAGCGCTCTGTATCCTTTGTCCCTGCAAGTACTTTGCAAGAAAATCATGCTTCCCCGTTTTCCAAGCGCTGATCCAATTTTAACGATGCCTTAGCTGTCGCATTTGCTCTATTTTGGAGATAAATCCATCCAAGAATATTTATAGCTAGTTTGGAGGCCAGCGAATTTAGAGAACCTTGATGACTTGTAACCTGTAGTAATAAAAGTGTTGCCCCATCCCATATTAGGGCTCCTTACTAGATTAGTGTGTATAAATTCTTGGACGCAGAAGGGAGATGTTATGGGTAAACATTGTGATATTATTATGGATTGATTTATTTATTCTTGTAAACATATCATTAGTATGTTACAGATGGTTTTGTCATCCAAACAGTATTTGTAACATGCTTGAGTATTTGTGAAAAATGCTATTTCAATAATCTCATAAAGGTTAGATCTCTTCTCACTATTCAATATCCTGCAATATTTACATCAGAAATTATGACTATAGATGCGTTCACACCAAGGTTTAAAACGGTTTTTGAGTACAGTTTAAGTCGGTTTAGACTGAGTAAAATTTTTCAAAACAGTTTTAGCCAAAACCGTTAAGGAGTAGGTTTCAAAACCGTTTTAAGACAGAGAACCGATTTTGCATAAATCAAAACTTGGGCATTAAAGCCTTTAGTTTAAGACGTTTCCCAGAAATTAAGAAATGCCATGAAATACTTTCCTTTCACGTCATTGCGCAGAGGAGGTTAATAAATCGCGCAGCAGAGGCAAATATGCTGCACCACTTCCTTCCTAGAATTTGAGATGAAACTTCGGTAATTCCTTCTATCCATTCCATTCACTTAGGAAACTAAGCTTAAAGAGCCTTGACACATTTCAATTTGAAAAAATGGCTTTGAGCAGTAAACGTGGCACGACCTGGACACATTCAGGGGTCTGATGGTAAACTTGGAGAAGTAAGACTACGAGTGCAAGTAGTCTGCAGCTTTCATCCGCCATCTTGTCTTTGGCAAATAGCATAAAAAGTTTTCCAAGTCTGAACCGTTCTCAAACCCCTTTTACTTTAAAGCAGTTTTGAGTAAAACAGTTTTGAGAACCGATTTTGGTGGGGACGCTGTTTATATGAATAAGCTTCTTAACACTGAACATGATGACCTAAAAGCAACGAACAAGGAATGCGGAGAGAATGGAAATGTCATATCAATGTTTTATTCTATCTTGAAATGTTTCATCACTGTAAACCCATTTAGATTGTGTAAGGACGAAGACTAGGAACTAGCAAATAATCATATTTGTACCTTCCGCTTACGAAAAATCTTCAGATGCTGCATATATAATTAGTCGTTTTACAGGATAGCGTTCTCGTGTCTGAGAAATAGATAAGCAACCGTAATAATTGTATATTTCTGCCTTTATAAGAAACCTTTTCGCTAAAAATTAGTCAGAAGAAGAAGATCTTATTGATGCAAACTGATCCAATACTTATCCTAAACTTATCTTAACTTTTTCCCACTAAAACTTATTATTTGATATCAATTGTTGCAAAAAATGAGGGGGGGGGGGGATAAAAATGGTGGTATAAAAATGTCCAAGTAGCCTATTATTGAATATACAATTCATTAAAATATCACTACGCTTTATCTAACCTTGACGGCCAAGAGAGCTAAAAAAATTTATAATCCTTTTTCCACACTGTCTTTTGGCCTTATTTCTCCACGTAACCCATTCATTAAACTATTGCAAGAAGAGATTGCCTTCCTGAATCGCAAATCCAGACCAATAATCTTTCTTAACGTATGAAATGTACTTGCTTTAAATTTGTTAGGTTTCTCCGTTATAAAGTTGCTGATCAGTATGCAGCACACTCTTGTTGCATATATACGGATGGGGACCTGTATAAGGAGACGGGGGTATCAATGTAGACAAAAACACGGCTAAAACACAAATCTGGTATTGCTACTATTAAGCATTCTCCACGTTCATACAAGCTGCAATGGGATTATTCAATTTTCTGAATCTAGTTTATGTGAAACTCGGTTATAAGTAGTTCGATTAAGCGAATGCCAAAATATCGTGGCAATTCAGGTTTATCCAAACCGTGCTTCGATAAACCGAATGCTACAAATCCATTTATTGAACCGTAACCAGCTATCATGAAAACGTCGCACGGGAGCACCAAATAAGTTCACGTCATGACTAAATACAGTTCATCTGCTGATGCATTTAGTTATCACATCAGTCTTAACAGATATTCAATGAACACAAGATAGATACGTCAATGTTGTCTATTTCCTGCTGTCGACTTGTGGAAAGTAGAAGTGGATCTTCTAGTAATATAAATACGTCACATTTACACTATCAACTAAGTAACGAGCATCAATTCTACTATTGACGGTGGAAATTTACGTCAAAGCTAGAAAAATTAAGGAGATAATAAGGAAACGGACAAGTTTTATTAATAAATATGTCATTATGGTAGTATATTCTATTGAAATTGCAGTGGACGCTAGTGAGGACTCACTATTTATATTCTAAATCAAGATATATATCCCAAACTGATTCATCATCATTACTGCTCAACGACACGAGCGAAACTTTACAACTGATAAAACTACTTACATAGATCTGTACTTATGACCTAATTACACAATGTAATCACGAGTTGGACATTTCGTAACACACACTGTGAGACCGCGTGGGCTTCTAGAAACTTCCCTGGCTGACTCATTCCTAACATATTCCAACTTTTATGAGCCCTATTTTTTTTTACAGGGATCTGAATTTGCAAGTTTTCCGTATCCTTTAACAGACACATGAAGCGTTTTCATAAATGTGGCTTATTTTGTAACTTCCCTTTTCTCAGGTAAGCTACGCTGTCCCGCCCTTAAAGTTCCGGAAGGGATGAAAGCGATCTTCCTGGCAAATATTGAAAATATTTGCAAAACGTAGTCATACTTGAATTTGGTATTCGTACGTTTTCACTAGACAATGAGATCTATCACTGTTTTACCGTTTTTCTTGGAATCATTTCCCTGTGCATCTATTTTAATAAAACTGAATGGTCTGATTGATGACTTGTATTTCTTTCTTCAAATTTTATAAATGCTATAAAACATTACATCAAGTGATGAGAAACACGAACCTAAAGTGTATTAGATAGTGAAAGAGATATCCCTCCTTATAATTGAGGGTGAATGTAAAAACATAATAAGAAAAAAATACAATGTTGCATGTTAGGAATATGAATCTTTGTGTTTAGGAACATGTTCAAATCATACGATTGCTGAAACCTATCAATCAAGGAAATATAGTCTAATGAAACAGCACTAGAAAAATGCACCACAGCAGGTACCGTTCGGAAAAGGAGGAAAATATGATACAAAATTCCACAGGTTGAGTTGCATATAACACTTTTACAAATCCATATAAAATTTTTAGATTCCCTCGGACATATTTCTAAGTTAATGATGCACTACACTTGAGATGGAGGGATGCAGACAGTTTGCACTGATAATGAAGCGACCTTTGTGCATATTGACGACATAAAATGTTAACTTATTTGTCAAGGAGTACTAACAGACAGTTGTAATGGAGTTAAGAAAATATCAATAAATATGTAACATGGGATTGCAATTGCCGATCCGGGTTCTAATTCAAGTGATAATTACGTCAGAGCAAAACATTATTAACAAGCAGAAATAGCCATTGTTCAATTTAAGTTAAAGACACGTGGTATTTTCTGGACATACGTCTGTTAACAATAGAATGAAATACTAGAGGCAAACATCAGCTCTTCCAACATGAACTCAGTAGCAAACATGATTCGAGTGAGTTCTTCACAATACTACAATGAACTATTAAATGAGCTAACAAACATTTGTCTTAATAGATGTACAATCTATTTTATTGGCGCAAAGCCTGGTAAATTTGCTTTACTTATGGATTAATTATTCCAATATTGGCTTTTCCTGCTTTTGAAACATACAAGGAGCATTAAGGCAACTCGCAAATGATTCTATCGTCAATCTCACGATAAGAAGAAAGTTACCTCCAATAATCTTGCTTAAATTGTATACCTTCATAAAATTAGAATGGAGTCGATTAAGTGTTAAACTCTATGAAATCGGTGATCTAATAGCATACACCTGTGCTAAAGTATTGTGATGTTTCTTCGTATGAAAATTTAAAGAAAACGTTTCTTGAAGAAGTCGAGTCCATTTCAGATCGAAATTAAAATCCCTCATTTTGTAACCTTACGTCCATTAGACATGAATAACCTAATTCTGAAATAGTGTTTGTATATGCAACTTACCTTTTAAAGAGCTGCGAGTTTCATGCTTTTAATTTGATGTCAAAGAGTTCTGTGATTCATCTCTTGTTCTGCTGCTTGCCCGTGAGAGACTACAGGTTTTCGCAATATTGATGCAGCGTCTTAAAGGCCGTGTTTTCTGATATGACAGAGGCAAATTCTCTCCTCTAAACGAGCCGCCTCCGGTCAATGCTTTAGCAAGTCAATATTGACTGAGTTGGGTTGCAATGACATTCTGGTCGGCAAAAGTTGCCAATGAATCAGCAAAAGCACTGACGTTATTCTGACACACGAAACTTATTCTATGCTGAATTCGAGTTTGAGTACTAAGAGAAATAAATTGCATGTCAGAAGCAAGAACAAAAATGAACAGGTTTCGTGACCCGAGTAGCATTAAAGTCGCTGTTGCGCATTACAAGGGAAACTGTTGACTTATCCTCTGAGGAGACAAAAGAGATATAGTGATCCCATTTAAACGAAACTGTTTTCTTATTGTTTGCTGTTTTAGTCCATCATTTTAAATTCGAGTGCTCTTTTTATGTACGTCAACCTATGATCTTCAAATTAGCCATTTCGCTATAATTTCATGCAAGGAGAGAGTTTGTCAGACAAATGTCCGATGTTTTTGTTTTGAAAAATAACCAAATCAAGGAATGAAATGATTCTCACTAAAAAAATTTAGGATTTTTATGATTCAATTAAAATAAACGTGCCTACAGCAGGAAAAAGTTCCAGACAGCTCTATTGTTTTCTTTTCCGGCCTGTTAAATCCATATTTTTTGTGACGACTACATGTTAAGAACATAAAAGGCACGCGAAAGGGTCTAAAACCTGATGGGAGAGGTACACGCGGGACCTATTTGCATTCCTCTGCATTTATCAGAAATGTATGAAGCAGGTAATCTTACTAAATAAACAAATAAGATTATCAGTCATCAAGAGTGTACCAAAAAATCCATGCATCGAGACATTGCGTAAACATCATGATAATGGAATGAGTTCGACATTTGTTCTGTGTATAATCACTAGACATAGTGGGGCTATGCTTTCACGTAACCAATCGAAAGATATCATGTAGTAAGAAAACGAGCATCAATTCTTGGTCTAAACACCAAAGAATTACTATATCGTGATTTACCACAATATAGATGTTTGAAAACGAACAGAAGATCAAATAAACTTATACACTCAAGTATGTTGATGGCAAAGCAAAGCCAGTACCAGTGAGCCTAATGAGTCAACAGTCAACAGTCAACAATTATTGTCAAATCATCAAGTGCATTAGATATGTATATGCCGTCCGCTTTAATGAAACTTTTACTATCAAATTTTTGTCTGTAATGAAAAGCTTAAGAACGGTATTGATCAACGTATTCGCTTCACAGACCGTTTTTACCTGACACTGTCAACAGCAAATATGTCACCGCAGAAGTGTTAGGGAATGAGTTTTGGCTACTAATTAACAGATTATGGCCGACATATATGTCGTTGAAATATGACATCATTTCTGGATACTCTTCTTTGAACGAGTTAGATTCAATTAAATATTTACTTTCAAGAAAAGGCTACCACTATCTTTTTTCTCAGCAAGCAACTTTAATGGTACTATATACACCTACACGTTGCTCAATTTTTTTTATGCTTTGGCCATCAGAGTACACTTTCTTGCAGTTACATGGGCATGCGACCAGAGCTCTCAGGAGACAAATATTAGTAGCATGTATAGTATTTTCAACTGTTACCAGACCCCAAAAGGGTCTTAGTATTTTGGACCACCCACTTTTAATTACGTTTTGTCGGACCTGTTATAAACCTTAAAACACTGTTAGCTGATTGTCTGATGGTGCTGCAGATGCCGGAGCAATTTTTATGGATCAAAAGTGGCTACATAACAAAATGCAAAGGAAGATTACGCTTTCTTCCTATCAAAAGAGTATAATAACAATTTGTTTAGAGTCTGTTTCAGTCCTTTCGTACGTCACTTAAAATATAATTTGTCATCATCTTAATTCAGATGCGCTACGCTTTGTACGCAACGGATCTCCAAAAAACACTGGATCAAGCATCTTCAGTCTCAAAGTGAGGTCAGTAGTTGGCGCCATTTCTGTCCAAATCAAACAAAGCTTTTAAACAACATTACGCAACATGGCGGACCTTCCCGAACTATATTTAACTAGTGGGGATTAGTACTCGTAGCTACACTTTTTTGCTGTTGGAAACAATGGGAAGCTCGATCCAGTCTTTTTAAGAGATCAATATTTATCCTCAGTGGCGGCATTGTTTTCGTCAAGGTATGAGTACAAGCAGCCACCATTATGCCACTACTATCTGATATAATTTTTAGAACTATCATTAGTTAAAGCACTCTTAACAGTAGTAGTAATATAATCAGCAACAGATTTAAATCGGAGAATTCAAGCTGAAATGGAAAAGGCAGCACTATTAAGCACACAGCTGGGCGATGAATCCTCTCCGAAACTGTCATTTTAGATATTAAAGGCTTGCAGTGAAATAACATCGCATCGTTTTTGCATATTTAACAACGAGATTTTAAATGAAAAAAATGTTATCTTTATTAATTGCTCGTATGATCACTCATTTTCAGAGGCTTTCAAATACTTTACTCACTGAGGTTTACTTCTTTGGTCGATCCAATATAAAGTGCGGTGTACTGCCTTTCATGATAACCATACAGAATAGAGACATTCTGTGATACTTTGCAGCTAAGTCAAATTAAGTAAGGCTTGTTCATATACGTCTTAGTTTTGAATATCGGATAATATCTAATAATAGTTGATAATTTTAGCAGCAGGAAAACGTTGGAATCGCAAGAAAAAGCATATTATACATGGCTGAAGATTTAGCGAAAGTCACATGCTTTTCGAGACATCTCATTTTACTAGGTTGGTCAAGACTTATATAAAGAACTCTGTGGTCGAGAAGGAAGCAAAGATAACAGAGGATTTTCAAGCGGAAATTTTTGCCTTTATCAGTCCAATGTTGGAAAAAGAAGTTTAACGATAAGAAAACCGGACTGAGATAATATTGTAACAGCGATGTTTGGTCAAGGGTAAATATAACAAGTAAGACTAGCTAACGTAAGCTAAAACCGATAAAGTAGTCGTTGAAGAGGAAATGGTTTAAAGCAGCTCAATAGTATTATTCATAATAAATGAGAAAAGATAAGTGCTTGAAACCTAATTTTGTTGCTACGTTACATCACTCCATGTCCAGCTTACTAGCTGCTTGTACTTTCAAAGTCTTATGAGCACTGTTGAGTTGCGTCATAGCTACAATGATAAGGAGCAGTGCCTGATGTATTTGTGTTGTTTAACCCGGCACCTTGGCTACCAATAAAACCTTTTTTCTTGTTTTTAATCCTTAATCCTCAATACAAGGCAGTGTTGCCAATTCAAGGTTTTCAGGTAATTTCAAAGAAGTAAAAATATAAAGTAAACAGAAAAATAGATTACAGACAAAAAGAAATTAATTAAGATTTCCAAGAAGATAGCGATTGACATTAGATTCAAAAGTGTCAAGATCATAAGTAAGAGGAAAGCAGTCTGAAGACAGAGAGTTGCAGATCTTGGCAGTCCCAGGAAAGAAACTTTCAGCATAGAAATTTCTGTTTATTTTAGGAATAGAAACATTAAAAAAGTCATGCAGAGATTCAGCATACCGAGTGGACCTTGACCTGATGTGGGGAAGAGGAACCAACTAAGCCAACTCAGAAGAACACTTACCAAAGTAGTACCTGTAGAAAAGACTTAAAGATGCAACATCTTTGATAAGACAGAGGTTGAAGTAATAAAGATATCTTCAAAAATTCATTTTCATCCATAGTACATACTGTCTTCCTTTGAGTGTGAGTGTTATCAAAAGATATAAATATCAGAACGAAAGGTTGCTTAATTTGTTGAGATATTTTAACCTCGTGGCAAAGCAACCAATATGTTTACTTCACAAATCCTGTGTACTTTTATTTTCGCTATGTCGCTTATGTCCCTTTTTATCAAACTTGATAGATACGATCTGCACAGTGGAACCAAATTTCTTTCTCATGATATAAGATAACAATCCAATACAAAATAACATCAAACAAAATTTTGATACTAACTTGATATGAGATACGAATATCGCAAGAACTATCACCACATTAGCTCTCAATACTCCGCTGGAGGACATCGAAATCCTTCTTTACGCAATTTTTTGAGACCAGCCTCTCTGCGCCGTGTAACGTGACTATGGACAGATTGCCATCCGGCCCATCATGCTGTCCACAGCCCAATGAAAGTTGCAAAGTGTTTTTGAGAAGAGGGAATATAAAATGATATGAATAAAAAACAACAGCTTAAGAAACAGAGACTTCCAGTACTTTTCAGACAACATATTTACACTTCGTCCTCCAATTGGGGCAGTGGGCTCTACACCCGCTTCTGTTAAAAATTTCTTAGTACACAGAGGTGTGACTCTAATCAACGCTTTCAGTTTCTAGATGTTTCTTATAAAATATCTAGTACGTAAACCTCACTCCAATCGGAGTTACTTTTGATTTTTGGGGGCTATGTTTTGTACCCTGATTAGACTGTGAAGGGGAAGGCTCGTAGCCCCTCGCCTTTATGTCTTTACTAATATCTCATGAACAACTTGGCCCGTCTTTTTGAAACTTTCTAAACATTCCTAAACTTTATTCAGTAGTATCTTGAAAATTCTCAACCATTTTTAACAAATACTCTAATGAAGACGCCATAATTACAAAACAAGTACACCCCCTGGCATTCCCAATTAAACTCATTTTCAGTAGCGATAAGATGAAGGAACAATCTTTCCAGGGTTCACAACTAGTCTGAAACATTTTAAGACGCATTGACAGTAATATAGGCAGGGGTGTACTAGCGTCCCTTCCTCCATATAGTCTTAAGAATCTCAAAACCTCAGGGCGGGCAGGGTTAACGATCAAAATAGTGTCTATTATAAGTAATGTGCTGCTTCTCAGCGTATCAAATAAATAATGATGTAACTCTTTTCTTCGTTCTTTGTAGCAATCCTGAACCAAATTTCAACTTTGTAATTATAAGTCATCATACTAAGTCAGGAAAACATGCAAATAATGCAGAAAATTGGAAGTGTCTCTCCTTGTATATAGCACTATTCAAATAGCAGCACTCCATCAATAACCTTAGCAGTCGCAGAGGATGCTTTAAATGAGCAAGTAATTTTAAGTAACTATTGGTGGAACACCGCATTCTGATACAGAGGTAGTGAGAGTTGCCACTTTAAGGTATCGAGTTACTTTGAAAGTATAAGGTAAACAAAAAAGTAGAATTATAGACAAATCATTAAAGATTTGCAGGAGGATAGCGGTTAAAACTAGTATCAAGATCACAAGTAAGAAGAGAGTAGTTTGAAAACAGAGAGTTCTAAATTTTGGCAGTCCCAGGGACGAAACTGTTAGCATAGAAATTTCTGTTTGTTTTATAAATCGAAACAGAAAAGTCCTGCAAAGATTCAGCATACAAAGTGGGTCTTGACCTGATGAGGAGAAGAGGAACGAAATCAACCAACTCAAAAGAACATTTCGACAACGACAGCTTTTTAAGAACAAGGCCATCCATGCAAAGAGGCACCTTTAAAGGTTTCTGAGATCTGTCAAAAGATATCAATTGAGTCTTTCCAGCATTGAAAGCCACTTACCGCCTTCTACCCCACTCTACAACAGTGCTTAAGCGAGACTTAAGTTCTGCAGGCATTCTTTCCTTGGATGGCACTTGTGATGCTCTACTACAACTAGAAAATAATGTAGTAACTGCTGACACAGCACAGAATCTTATAAATCATGAAAATAAGAAAAAGTATGGAGCCAAAACAGATCTTTGAGGACTCCAGCATTTACAGAAAACGTCTTGACGACTCACCACCCAAAATTACATTGATATTTCGATCACTTAGAAAAGATGAGATGATCCTGAAAACGTAACCACCAATGCTTAGATAATTATTTAAGATGTCGTCATAGCATATTTATATGTTATCATGACATGAAGTTTCCTAACCTCTCTTATAAATATACATTTGTAAATATAAATATATTAAATTACTCAGGCATGCAAGTTAGCGATCATGGAACATGTAATAAACATCAATGCACGTGGTTCTGGAGGGTATCAACCTTGTTGCCGAGTAACGAAACTTTCAGTTGATATCCCAATACAATATATCGGTAATTAAAAGGGAGAACAAAGCTGTTACGTAGGTTAAGCTGTGCTTAAAGTCTTACTCAATTGATCAGCACAATTCAGACTGATCCTTGTTGTTACTGCTTTTAACATGCTCCTTCTGGGACGGTTACTGTATCATTAGCACACAAGAAGATTTAAAATATAGCTGTAAAGATGCTAGGTCGTTTCGTGGACTAAATCAGGCAAGGGTTTTGATGTGCTGCTTTGTCGAATTCCAATCGGCATAGGAGCTACAGCCGAGACTAATCCCATAGCAACCTTAATTATTTGCAAAACGTGTGGCTCGAACCATTTCTCATAGTATCTAAAACCGCTATAGATTTAATATTTTTAATTAAAACATCTATATTCGGTAAAAGCTAACGTAAGACAGTTGAAATCTAGTCTTCAAAATCCATGTTGGGATTTGATGGGAATGTCGTTCAGTGACATACTTTACCCTGGTATACAGAAGTAAAATTCATTTGGCAGGTGAAATTTATTAGACTATAAATTGTTATTCAAAACATGTCCTAGATATAATAAAATATACCACTACCTTTCGAAAAGGAACGAAGATGAAAATTATGGTTGTAATTTATTTCATCCCTTAGAAAATTTTGAACACGACCTTGGAATACATTAGAGAGCCGATTCCATTGTCCTGATAAGAGCAACACATGTGAAATCGGGCTTCGACCCTCATTAGGTATAAACCCACACAAAAATATGGGACAGTGCATGAGACATCATGGGTTAGCCTAGGTCAGCTTCCGTCATGACACTTACAACAACGAATGGCTCAACGAGTAGGGTAGCCGGCCTAGCTCCCCAATTACACACATACTCATTAAATCAAGTCAATAATCCAAAAGTAAAGAGCATGTTTTTAAAATGTTTTAAAATGATTATAAATGTTGGCCGGATGCGCACTCGAAACCTCAATGTAAGCAAGGAACATGGAAAAACAAGTTCAAGACTACAGACACTATGAGTTGGGGTTCCAAAACGTGGACGTAGTCGCTTGTGAGACACAAACCTCATATCCTTGGCATCTCCAAACGATTGTTAGTAAAGTAGTAACTTCTCCGCTGGACACATAACTCTATCAAATATTCAAAGGTAGGAGGGAAGGGAGAATGACGAGAAAAGGTTCATCTTGCCAATTACACCTACATCAATTTCATGGCTATACTTTGGAAAGTATCAAACTCATAACCGGAGCCAATATCCTGTTTGGTAGTTAACCACTTACTCCCGTTACTAATCCGGGGCTGAGAAATTGTGGATGGACCAGAGGTTAGTACAGCAAAGGTGCCTATACCTGCCTCCTCTTCTCCCGAGCTTAATCTTGCTCTGATGAAACTATTTACTATCCGTCTTTGAATATCATCAAGTATTTAAAAATATAAGAGTAATATTCAATGAAACGCATTTTTACCTTTACATGGTAACTTACGCTTGGATTTTTTGCTGCAAAGAAGAGAAGCTTAAGCAAGAAGTTTCCTTTACGTCACCAGTATCAGGGAGTAATATATAGGGCCAAAGACTTTTGGGGGAGCTTAACATGTATTTGCCCGTTAGCTCCTCTCCATTTCACAAGACAAGCTCTGTAGTCCTCTCGTTTCATGCGAACCCCCTCAAGTTGCTATCAATTATCAGGGGTTTTTAACAGTTGCAAGAAAAGAAGGAATCTTCTCTCCTACCACTTTCAATGAGTGTGATGTATTAACAGAGTTCAGAGAAAGTTACTGTTTGCTGAGCTGAAACTCCCTGGCTCCTTGCAATCATTCACGACTAATAAAGAAGGGAGACTGGACGGAAGTACGGTGTCAATCACTTTATTTACACTTACGTCTCCAGATAGAGAACCTCTTGTAAAGCAATAGTAAAACGAATACAATAGACAATGTTCACATCGGCTATTATATTCGTTACTGCCAACAGAGATCGAATGAGTATCATGGACTTGATTGGTAAATATAATTAGTTCTATCATTTATTTAAAGATTGATTTTATTTTACAGCATGCGAATGCTGAACAAACACTGATTCGATTACATTCCTGATAAGCTGCTTGGTGATGCAGGCCTGTAGCCAGAATAGAAATTTAGAGGGGCCTATTTATCCTCATTCTTAGCACCTGGGAAAGTAGTGATAAACCTTATCAAAGTACCTGCTTTTGGGTGAATTTAGTATTTTTCCGATAAAAACACCAGAATATTTATAAATATACGATATAACATAAGGAAGAGCAACGAAGTAACCTTTTACTCCCAAACCTCTTACATTTACAATGATATTGGCAAATTCTTTCAAAATACAGTCTTTATTATTTGATCCCAACTTTTATGTACTCCTTTATACGAATACCCAGCCATATCCATACATCAAATCAGGAATTCCTATAGTACCAATGGAATCACGACTAACAATGCATTTTATGAACTCAATAATCATGATGCTGAGAGCCTCCAACTTTTTTTAATATGATGGAAACGCCCAAAGAATGGAAAAAATTCACTGGCAAACTGAACTGACTTGCTGTTGCACTCAGAAAATTTAAGCTAAAGCTCGCTGTTCATCTAGGGTGTGTTTCAAATTAAGCAAAAGTGAGCGTTTGCTCTTCTCGTCTGATTGAGGCTGTCTTAAAGATGGACTCTAGGTCCATTTGAGTGGGCTTCGGTTTGGTTACATGAAAAGCCTCACGTCATCTACTTCTGCAAATTTCTCTATGGTCCAATAGTCTCACCAACCTTTTTATTCCTGTTTGTTATACGGAGTTGAGAGGGTCTAGTTTTCCCGGAATGCCCTGTCGACACCTTTCTCACCCAATTTCTCAATGCCTGTCTTTCCAGGGCCAATTTTCAGAGTCTATTCACAGTGCATTCTTTTCAATGCTTGTATTTCCTGTACTATGTCAAAGTTTACTAAGTGTAAAGAATAAAATGAGTACCAAAAGTGTCGCTTATTACGGGTCATATTGACTCCTTTTTCGTGAAACCCTAATGAATTACTTAATAGTATAACTCATAAGGAAAAGTATCTTGTCATTCATTCCTACTTCTCAGAAAAGAGTGTTGAAAGTGTTCCACTTCGACTTCGTTAGATAAGAATTAATGCAATTGAAATGAGAACTAGTTTACGGTCAGAAATTTCTGTAAGGAGGTGCATCCTAACAGCATAGCTCAACTCATGAAGGTACATACCGCATAACGCTTTGTGTCCTCCATATTTCATTCCAAAACGCTTTCACCAGTCATGTCTCTAAAGATTGGGATTAACCACCATGCATTTGCGAGGATTACTAAACCATTTTGACTCTAGCAAATATTCAGCCCAGTTACTGACCACGTTCTATCTTGTGATACTGAAAGTGTACACATTTCTTCACAAAAAGCTTTAATGTAAGGACAGGCCTGCAAGGAGAGGATCATGTTACATTAACCATTGTCGATAGTAACTGTAGGGGCATTCCATTAGTGTCATTATGACGCAAGATGCATTTTTGAAACGACTTGTGGTGTTAACCGTGCAGAAGGTGGACCGTCGGAAAATAATTATGTTTAGTCATGAGGCTGCACTACGTAATCTTATTTATACATGCCTCTGGTTGACGACTGTTCCATTTACTCACAACCGATTGTCCAACACGCTATGTCAGAAGATCGAAAAATTGTACTTGTCAGCAAGAGGATTCAAAGAGGGGTTTCCACAGTTTTTATAATCGATGTATTGATTGTCTCTTGGCATTTCACTTCTGCAGAGCCTATGTTATACGTATAGTAACAGTTAGCTGTCACCAGCGTCACAAAATATCGATTTCGATGATATTCGTATGAAGACAACTATTGTCTAGTGAATATTTCTATTTTTAGAAAAGTAAACTACAGTGTATCTCAACCTAACTTCTCCAGGGACTTCTACATGATTTCTTTTTCGGTTTATTTTCTCAGTGTCATCCTTTCAAATCTTTCACAATAACAGACACATGATTACCCGCCATTATATTATTCCGTAAGATTTCTGCCTCGCGTGTACTTTTTCCAACAGAGTGAGACAATTAAAGTGAGTTGTATTCTATTTTTCGATCAGCTGTAACAAAACGTAATCTTCTATTTGAAAGGTTTCTTGTAATAGTGCTCTATGCTCATTAATGATGATAACTTGAACCATAGATGTACTTCCAGAGGGAACAAGACTATTAGTTCAAACATTTCGAGCTTTCCCTAGAAAATTACTACTCAAAGATTACGGCGCTATGAGCTTTTGGTATCTATTTAGTGTCCAAATTGTAGGCCTTTATTGTTTATTAGTAGTTCAGTATTAACATAATCCTTTTTTGGGAAAACTTCAAGTGTGTATCCTAGAGTTTCGCTTTTTCTTCGCACAACCTGTGATCTCTCTGTTTGTTATGGAATTCTCTTGACTTACTCATTCATACCCACCCTTCAAAGTCTAAAATATGCCTTCAACTCAGTGACCTAACTGAATGAAATGGTAAAGAGATCTCTATGTTTTGAAACTTGCAACCGTAAATGGATGGATTCCTAACCACATATTTCGTTTATTCCTTTGGCCAATGGTTACTTTGTGTAAAGCCAGACCATCCTAATAGAAACACTCTGGGTCACGATAAAGCAACAATACTAGCTTATATTATCCCACAATTATCGTACAATATTCTTGAACGTTTGACTGGAATTCAGCAATTGTACGTTTAAATACATTAGGCAAGCCGATGACACATATAAGAAGTAAGATGCGATGGATAGTAAGATTTATTTACAGCATTGAATGTACATCATCCTGAGGTAAATACGTTTGACATTACAACACTAACTCGCCATAGCAGTCAGTTACTACGTAAATCTTCGAAATAAATATTCATGCGAAATTGAACAAAGCTGTAACTACACAATAAGACTTCCGTATACGAGAAACGCTTAATCCTAGCATCGCAATTTTCAGTAGTATTCGGTAATGCAAAGGATTAAAGAGAAAACTCTACCTTTGAGAAGAAAGAATTTGAAATGATAAGTTTAGCAATGCGAAATGCATCACCAACGGTTAGTTCCATTAGTGATATATTTCTCTGGTATCTTTTAAAAACTTTCACAATTCTGTTATTTTCTGACGAAATAATCACCCTGAGGTGCAGTAGACTTCAATATTGCAAGAGCAAGAGGGGCAAGAACTTACGTTACAGCCTAGAAACATTGATTACAATAATTAAATTGTGGTGATTTGGTTAGGATAAGAATATATCTACATCGGTGAGGAGAGACACCATCAAACATGGAAATATTGTGTTATCGGCCGTTTCTAGTAAAAGATATATCACATCAAAAAGAAATGAAGGAATGCTTATGGCAGGATATAGGGGTAAAGTGTGGACAAAGCGGCCTTGTATAGTCCTTCTACCTATAACACGTACATTTCTTACATGCATTTGAACGACAGGCATGCATTAACTAGTTTTTACGTGTTACTAAAATTTCATATGTCTGAAATTATTTCAAGAGATTTGTCGCAAAGGCATATCTTTAGCTCATGTAACTGAAGCAGATATGATTCAATTCTTGTAAATACACACGATTCATTCGTACAGTCCAATTATAAAGTAGCCTTGTGCCTTAAACGCGGAGGAATCTTTTGAACTTTGAGTCCTTGGAGAAATGTGCTATGAAAAAAACATGATTCAACTAGTTGGTTCTAGAACAGTGAAAAGGTGTTTGATTTTACATCAGGTAATGAAGCTTGACTGCTGAAACTAAACGAAAAATTTCCGACCTCAGTTCTCGCCTCGTTATCGCCAGTATCACTATGCATAAAAGAGGACCAAGTCTCCGTTTTGTTTTCCTGATGATCACCTATGAAGAAAAATAAAAATATACGATCTACAACTTTGGTAACTGGAGAGGCTTCGGGTGACTGTTTCATATAAGCATAAATACATACTGACCAACATTTTTACAACCTTTTCAATAACTACAACTACAACCTTTAAAATAAAAGAAAACCTCATGTGGGAAGAACGGTGATGTGGGAAGTTAACCCATTGAAAACAATTAATTTCAACCGTGGCCTTGCTTACATTAATGTAATGTAATGTAAGATGTATTAAACTAACAAAAACATTAATACTTGTAAAATATACGACATACAGCTTGAGAAATAGTAAGGTTCTTGGGAAATCGTATGTTGCATCGTATCAAATTTCATGTCTGACCTGGTGCTGTAGTATGAGGGCCATTACTAATGTTGTCAAAGTTAAACCAGACCTCCCCCTCCCTTATCATCTACTCACATCGTTACAAACTCAAATCGTTACAAACTCAAATCGTTACAAACTGGCACAACTTTCATATGGAACGAAGGGTAAAAGGGAGTCCTTTCCAGTAGTTCCTTCGTTTTTTAGTGAATTTTTCTTATTTCATAATCGTTAGAATCTGCATCCCTATAAGGTCATTCTGACAATGTCTAATAGTAACAGCTAACAATATCTTTTACATACCGGACATATTAAATGCCGAGAAAAGTCCTCCTGGAGACTTCTGTTCTTGCAAAGATCCTGGTGCTTTCTAATAAAATAGGGAAAGGTAATCAGCTTCGACGAGGATTAGTTAAATTCGTTACGGAAGCTGTTATTAATACTCGACAATTATTTACTACAAAAGTTACATAAAGAACCTCTCTTTACACTGCTACCTTCTTCAAATTAGCATTATTTTGTTCGACACGACATTCACATCAGGCACTCACAGTAGCAACATATTTTATGAGCAGGAGAATAAGCTTTCTACTATCGGTGATAGTACAAAAATTTATCCTCCTGCCAGCCTAAGAACGACTTTAATATCAGCCGTGTTAAAAATAAACTTGTTTCTATAAATTAATATAGTATCAAAATATGGCTTCAACTTGAAACTGAAAAGTATTCATCATTCTTCTCCCGGGACACTTGAAATTCTGACTCACTCAAATATCAACCATCCCATAAATATTTCGTTTTCCTGAATCTAGACCTGACCTTACCAAAAACGTAATTTTGACATCGAAAGGTAGTTTCAGTTGTTCCGCCAATCCGGTAATGCGAACTGAACAAAATTAAAATTACAAAACAAGCAAGTTGCGCTATAAAGTGAATAATTAAGTAAAGACATTTTAATTGTCCTAAAAACCTAAAATTTTTCAGGTGTTATGTGACAGTTTTCATGCTTCGCTACTCCCACACTCTCCAATTGACGCAACGCTTAATAAAAAATAGGATACAATCAAATACTCTTTTCCCTTACGGAAATGTTCGAATGATCTCTTATTTTATTCAGCAGAGGCGATGATCGATACGCAGAGATGGCATTAATTTCATCCCTTTCCGGTGTCCTACATATCGAGGTAAAATTCGGGTTGTTTATCTGTCAGATGGTTAACCCTATTTTACACGGAGTCTTATGAAATATTTTATAGCATGGGGTAGCCCCCTTCAATAATCCATGGTAGTTCAAGAACAGTAAATGCCTTACAGAGGAACTGACAAAACTCTTACTATCTTCCGTCATTTCTGCTTTGTCATTATTTTCTTAGATCGTAAAAGGCCTTGTAGACACCTTAAACATTATGAGAATATCTTGAAATGCGTCATTAAAGAAATTGTAGGGGAAGTATAGTGGCAGTGATTAATTTATTTTAAAGAGACTGAACTACAGTTACGTAAAGGCTTAAGACATTTTTCTCATCTTAATAAAATTGTAAGCGTTATGAATACAATAGTTGTGAATTTCCTGTATGTTTCATATGTGTTACGCTTCAACATTTTTTGGATTCCATTACCTAATGCTCTCCGCTAATATCAGTCGGTTGTTTTAATTTAAGCATTCCCTAGCGAGTCAGATCCTCAAATTGCCAACTTTAGGAAAATGGATTTTTCAAAAGAAACTTTAAACTAAACTCGTTTCATAGACATGATTTAGATTTATACATTGATAAATAAAATTGAATTAATATTGCTATTTCGTGTACTCTCATTGGTGCTGCGGCTAGTTGGTACGAGTTAAAAAATAAAAAGCTAAAAAATGGTTGCTTGTGTCACAAAGCTACTATGTTCATTAATTCTAAACAATTACAAGCAGGAACTCCACCACAGGTCTGTTACGCCTCTACGCCTTATGAAAAAGTTGCATAGATAAGATTGATGCTGCAAACATTGTGCGTTTATGTGCCTATCTACCAATTTATAGTCAAACCGCTTAGAATAGTTAGCTAAGAATTAGGCACACCAGAGGCAATGTTTACGCAAAGAACTTATTACCAGACTGTGTTTGAGAACTTGCTATTGGTTAGGATGTTAAATGCCAATGGTAAATGATGCTATAGTTGAGATCCAGGAAGCTTAATCATAGGTATGAAATGTCAGGTTACCGCTTTAAGTGAGTCCTCTCCTCCAAATGAAAACAATGACTTCTCTCCGCCAAAGAAGGAGTGATCACTTTCTTCCATCCTGAAAAAGCCTGTTTCGGACTTTATGGATAATAATTTGATAAAATACATGAATTAAAATATACAATTTCTTACAAAGACATAATGAAGATGTTGTTCATTTTCGATAATAGGTTAGAGGCAAGGCATACTCTGTAGCTTAGCCATTTGTGTAAACATTTGAGACAGGGCACGTGCGCATCAGCCTGACTTCATGCTGCTATAATTTGCACATGCCTGAACGTGAACGTGGTCTGTTTCTTACGTCCTGATAATCATGATACATAAATACACACCTACTTATGACAGTCACGTTCAGGTTAGCAGCACGTTTCCAAAGATATACTTACGAAAACGTTCACGAAACTGGCAATGCAAACTTGAAACTGTAATAATCAACTTTAATATATGTACGTTCTGCAATTTGCTATAAAACCTGAAGTCTTAAACCATGGTCCAATCTTAAGACCTTACGAGAAATATTAAAAAAAGCTCCTTTGGGCATCCTTTAAGGTAAAAAATGGAGTTTGCTAAACTCCATCATCCCTGTAGGGCTTCACTAGAAATGTATGAAAAGTGTTTTAGTGAAATAAAACCGCTTCAAGGCCGGTTTTTCAGAAGCTGATATCATGACAGACTGCAAGTAACTTGTGGGTTATCAAAGCTAAATGTTCAATCGGAGAGAACTTAAATTTTGTACTTAACGATTACTTCAATGAAAATTACTTTTCTATTTCACATCATTGTTTTTATTTCATTAACAACAAAAGCACATGATCGTAGAGATATATTAACAAGGCAAGCCAAACAAGTGAAAGAAACAGTTGCCGACAAGTGTGAAAGCATAATTTTATTAAGTCCGTAAGTTTGGACAAAAAATTGCACTCCTTAATGTTTTCTTGTTGATAAAGATAGTCAATAAAAATTTAGAGGGATATCTGGCAGAAGCTTTGAGATGGGCCCTGTCAAAGTTTTAAACTTTTACCTTAAAACCTTCTTATTTGAAACATTCTATATCATTACAAAGAGAGGAAAATCAACAGTGCTATCCTCAAAATTTTTGGCAGACTTAAACTACCGTACGTTATCGTTGGAATGAGTCTTACAAGCGATATATTGTGTACAGAAGTTAGATGTCTATGTTGCCAATTTTTTTACTACCAAAAACTTGATGAAGTCATCAGTTTTGTACGCATGCACTAATGCAAAAGTGAGCATACAGAATAAAGATGCATACATACCAAATTACCGCTGGAATCACCGTTTCCGTCAAACATTGGTCTGCTGGCAAAAATAAAACCATCTGTAGGAGATTTCTTTAGTTCTGAAATTTTTCTTGCGTGAGAATTTGGGCTTATACCTAATGTATCGTTGCCATACGGCGAGTATTTTGCGTCTTTGTACTTCTCGACGTCTGACAGGCGAAGGTCATCAGGTGGTAAGTCAACATAACTGATTGCATTTGTATTTTCATTCTCTACAGAGGAAATTCAGGAACAACATCGTAAACGTTTGATAATATGCAATGGCATAAAGGTGTCAATTAGATCGCAACTGAGTAACACTGACTCAGTACTTAAAAGTTAAGAATAACATTTTTGTGATAAAACTGACATTGTGATATTATACATCGATGACGCTTGCTATATATATATATTGCTAGACATCCCATTATTCGACAGAGAGCACAAGGTGATGATTCTTTAAAGGGCTGTTCACACCATCACACAGATCGTGCGACAGATCCGATGTTGCGGTTTTAAGCCTGTGTTCACACCATCAGACTCAAGTCTGATGAAAAACTTCGCTCCAGGAAACGCAGTTTGGTTTTGATTGCTTTCGATATGTGTCAATCGCCCAAGTTGTGGTCAATCTGGGGGGACACTTGAAAAAGCTGATTATATTTGAAAAGGGGGGTCATGGAAAGTCAAGTTGAGGTCAGATGAGAACGGCCCAATAGTAGACATGCTGAGAATCATATCAAACCTGAAAAGTGATATACCCAACCCCCCTCACCCCCGGCGTCAATTGACAAGATAAGATAAAAACATTAAATTATTGAAAGCATATAGTTGTTCATGTTCTCGTGTCTCCTTCAAATGGGTCTGCACTCGTGTAGAGTGAGCCTGACGTGTCCAATTCCATCGCTAGGGTACATCAAACAACCAGTTGAAAATGCTCTTCTGTTTTGAGACATAAGAGCAGCTCAAAATCTTTACAATGAATATGGTAGCTCAATGCCTTCACAAATTCAGCTTTGTCATCATCACATCTACTAAGGTTTGTCCTGACGCCTAGTAATAAACCACTATTCCTTCACCCGTCTCATGTTATGGTCTAGTATAGTATCATACTATCAAAGGAGAATCAAAAACTTCTGCATATAATTTTTATCTGTATATAAGACTAATAATTTTTCATAGTATTAGTGACTCTTATGTTCCTGTGCTCTTCTTTCTTCTTTCAAATAAAGCAACGTCAGGTGACGTGCTGAAAAATAAAACAACACATTAGCAACCTGGCACCATAAAATGATGACCTCGCTAAAAGTACCACTCCAGCATAAAAAGCACTATACCAAGATGCCCTAAATCTTCCTCCAAGTAGTTATTGCCTCCTGTGCATCTTCTGAAAAAGCCTAGAAAATCAATTACTTGAAAAAGCCTGGCAAGGGACATGTGAAATAAAACTGTCTGGCTTACGGACAAAGAATCGAGCTCTCAATCACAATAAATTTCTCACTCATTTAATAAGATATAATTGCTTGAAAATTTCGTACTTACCTTGATAACCAAATATATCTGAAGAAACCCCAATCTTCGGTGAGGTTACTGAGTTAAGATCGGCCTCTCCACGTAGAAAGGGTGGTGATTTAACTATCGGAGCTTTCTGGTAATCATTGGTACCCTTACAAAGAGCGTGCTCTTTTCGCATTGCTGTTTCTTTCACTACGTTACTTTGTACACCAGTTGTAATATTTCCTTCTGATCCAGGTACTTTGGGTGTAGCATGATTCGCTGTTTCCTTATACGGCTTTTGAATTTTCGGTGTCTCAATTCTTGGGATTTTAGATTTGGTTATCTCTCCATCTGCAATGCTATCTCTACGACCTGGCGAAGAATGCTTCTTGATTAACGGTGATCCAATATTTGGAGAGAGATAAAACTGCGGCATTTTGATTTTAGTGTTGCTATTTGATTGGTCATTTGGTGCAGTGGCGTTGCGGTACCTTTTTTCATCAAGTATCGATGCTGATAGGGGGGATTTGATAAATTGGAAGAGTTGTGGTCTCACCCTCTCACTGCTGGACTTTTCCAACATATTGTTATTTCTTGCTGCCTTCTAAAATGCAGTAAAGACGCATTTAACATTAGCTATAAGTGGTGGTGTATTTGTAATATTGTATGGAGGGTAACACTAAGCCCACGTGATGGTTGTTTTATCAGCCGTCAAATTCCGATTGAGCTTATATAAATACATAAAAATCCTAAGTTGAAGGCATACAACTTGATTTCCTGCCTTTCCACGGCATGCTAACAAACTGACTATCGCCCTATCGGAGAATAGATATGTTTGGCAACTGAGATTTAAACAACAAGCTGGGTACGCTTTCCCTTCGTTCACTCACGAAAATAAACTCTCGTGGTTTTGCACCACAAAATTCAGTATATTTTACGTTTTACGTGGTCAACTATTATGCACAAGGGATTACCATTTAAGTGGTCATTGGCAAGGCCATATTACATCATCGAGACTTAGGCCATCCCGCGTCATGCAAATAAAATACAATATATTTGAACTATTATCTTTGTTAATTCATAGTCAGAAAGAGCAAAAAATTGGATATATTGGAATGATGCTGACGTTCGTGCTTTTTCACAGCAAAATACTTGAAATGCACGAATCAACTGTTGAAAGATGACTTATGGCATTAAAAACTAAAACTGCCACAAAATGATAATTCAGAGACGACAGGTTTCTGTTACATGCTCGTCACTACGTGAGATCCCCAATTTTGTAGTCATTTCTCTTATATACACTGAATGGACCCGATTAGTTTTCCATATTGCATGTAACCACATTTCAAATAAAGCAGTTGAACGTTTAAGACTTGTAGCAATGATATAATCGGTCACCCCTCCAATACACAACTGTATACATTCCCCTTTAACGAGCACTATTTCATTTGCATGTGGAAACTGGCTCTTTTTACCATCACCAAAGGGAAAAGTAAACAAATCAGCCCATTGTATAATCACTCGGAGAGGTTGTATTATTTCATACCTAAATCAATTTTTTCCTTGCCAACTTAAGGCTACTTCTAATAGCAATATTACAATCAGTAAATTCCATCGAGAGATAGGAAGAACTGAAGGAAATGTTAACGCATTTTTATCATTTTACCTCTTCTTTTGGTATACTGCCTTCATATGTCAGAATTTGTTGGCTATTTGCTTCCTTCGAGGAACCTAAAACTGGAGCAGGACATGAAAGTGATGCCGTAGTTAACCCGTCCGTGGGTGTATTTTGATTTTCTTGCAGTGAAAGACGTTGAAGAAACAGCTTTTCAGCATTGTGGTGTTCACTTTTCTCCAGTTTTGCGCAGGGGAGATTTTTATTATCCATTTGAGGCGCTAAGTGAGAAACCAAATAAACAAATAAACATCTTTAAAAAGTACTTATGGTTCTTTTTAATTTGACCATATCAACATCAGTCGATGAATCTTATCCAAAATATGAAACGAGGTTCTCTCCCTGAATGGAAAAATTAATACTTCTGAATGTCCTAATCAAAAATTCTTATCAGGCTGGTTCAAGATCAGGGCCGCTGAAGAATACACAATATAAAAAATTAAATGACAAAGATAAATTATGATAAATTATTTGTTCTGTGATTTCTATACTAACAATATCACGTCCAAGCAATTTTTTTGGGTGCCACCGTGTTCAAACAGGTGCTCTTTTGTAAACAACTACTTCAAATCAACTTCAACGACAAAAATCTTTCAGTCCGTTCAGCATGCAAATAATCGAGTGATGCTATATATGATATTTCACAGACGACGGCCAAGTCTGCTGATAATCGATCGGACTTGTACTACCATGCAATCACAAATCCTAAACCTGCTACTGTTACTTGCAAATTGAAAGTGCGAAGAAACTAACAATTTCATTTGACGTGCATGAAGAGTATTTTTACACGGGTGGAAAGGGTAGTTCCCAGGAATATAAAGGTGTGATATTGATGTTTGCCAGAGCAATAAAAAATTGGAGTAACATCAAACAAATTTTAAGCAATCTCAATGCTGAAACAATTGGCTACCCTGAGGGCTGGAACAGTACATAAAGTAGATAATTAAATGAGCCCCCATCCTATCCCCGAAAAAACTGTCAGCACTGTCATACACAGAAATTTTTAATTCATATCAGCTAAGCTATTATAAAATTACAGTGGTAAATAGTAGATAATATATAAAAAACGAAAACATGTCTTAAACATGAAAAAAGAACGTCCTTAGGATAACTGAATAGAAAAGCTACCTTCATCTCTTGGATAAATCGAGATACTTTTACTTTCTCTCGTTTGATCACACGTTTCTCGCTTCTCCAGAACATGTTTTGTTTTTTCGATAACCTTAGACAGCAGACTCGTCTTTTGCACAATTTCATGTTCAATGTTCTTTGTATCGATTTTAACGATTGATCTAGAATTCGTTAAGGTGATCCTCGCTCATACAAAACCTTACAAGTAACTCCTAATCATGTTTCCTTTGATGTTTCGTTACCTTAACTCAGATTGCTCAGAACCAAATTATGGTTCCGCAATTGAAACCCCGACAGTGTAACGCAAAACAGTGAAAGGTGTTCCATATATTTCCACTACAATAAATGCTAAATAAGTTTCAATATGAGCTCATGAAATCAAGACCGCTTGATTTTGAATCCATGTCCAAATATTCTTGATTACCAGATACTAGAAGCTGAATGATGATCATCCATGCAATGGTGTCAAATAGAAACTCAAAAGTCACATAGAAATACGAGAGGTGTTCCAAGATTAGTCCCTTTGAACCATGCTTTGGGGCAAAAGGCATTGTAGTAAATGTTAGGAGGTTACTTTATAGAATTTCTTTCGTTGTAGGCTTGCAATAGTTTCCGCTGATTCAATTGTTTTGTAACTCTGCTACCATGGACGCATCGTATGCGATGCTACTTAAAATTTACACTACTAACCTAGAATCATAAAATCGTAAAACACAAAGGTTCCAAGGATACAAGTCTATGATATGTTTGGCGATCATGTTGAGCTGTTCTTCTCTATCACCTGAAACAAATCCAATCACAATTCAGGTATACAACTATAGCAAGAATGTGAGCGAATAAAAATTTAATCCCATTTGGCATGAATAAAGATTTCGCTATTCAATCAGAATGACGTTATTGATGGATTATGCGGATACATTACAAGAGACATAAAACAAAGCTATAGCGAAACAATCTTCTGGCATTGGTAGGCTTCAATAATTCCACTAGACAAGAAAGACCTTGGTCAAACCATTTCTGGCATAAGACTTAGATCCCAATACTCCCTGAGCATCTGAATTGTTCCTTTCTCCAAGATTACTATCAAACATAATCTTAATATGTTTGAGACTTCCTTACTATTTCTCAGCCACTTCCTTTAGATAAACTTAGCCCGAGCCAAACATTCTAATTACTTGTTGAAAAATGCTTTGGCTGCATTATTGCTACCCTGCTGTATCTTCACCTGATACCAAGACATCGACGTAAAATGAATTTATTAAGTCCTCACAAAAACGCTGTGTTCTCTTCTTTGACAAATTTCAAGATGATAGTGGACTTCAAAAGCTAGCATTCACCCCCAAAATACCTCAAAACACAAACAACAAGATGTATGTATGCATGTATGTATGTATGCATGTATATATGTACATTTTCCGCCATCATACAAAAAATGACAAACGAAAAACCAAATGTAATATTACAAAGGAAAATCGAACTATCGTCTCTCGACCCTGCACATTCCTTACCCATCAAAATCGTACAAGGTCCCTATCCTTCTGATCTACTCATCTACTCAAATATTAAAAAAGGCCTTTGTAATGTCACCTATTAAGGCAATGCTTCTTTCACGAAATCAAATTAAAACATTCAATATTAATGATGTCAGAGATGGACAAACATGGAAACAGTTATCAAGGCTGGTACTAAACATACTTCCTTTTCATGACGTATCGTAGACCTCCCTTACTGTTGAGTTCTCAACAATATGTCTCATGCTGCCAAATGAGGAAACTTATACTTAACTTTCTCAAGACCGACCTTCACAAGAAGCACATATATTGCTGACTCTACAATCTGCTACACGGCGTCCCTTCTTAATGAAAAACAACAATTACATTTCTTAAAAATCGACTTAGGACACTTTACATGCCTGACTCGACTGCATTTCACAGGTTTGTTGCTGCTCATACAATACAGGAAGTTTTCTTCTATCCTCCTGCTTGCTCCACTTCTTTCCACCTTTGCCAGGGAACTACTTGAATTTCGTTTTCTTCTCGGAGGAAAGGTTCCTATAACTCAATGTTTATGAAAAGGCCCGCACAGTGTCCTAAATGTGCCACTCTACGTACTAAATCTGACCTCATTAAGTTGTTAATGATTACATCTGTAAATTTCTCGAACAATGGGTGATTGACCACCTTCGATTATGTTTCCTGTGGAAAGCCAAAAGCTTCCAGCCCCTGTGGTTGCTCTTGACTTGATCGCGGACTTTTCTGAGTTTTTTTGTATCCTTCTCTGAAAAGACTTCAAAACATACCGAGCAATTTTTCTATATGAGCACGTTGGATGACACTATTCTTTCCGTATCAATATAAGAAAAGGGTTGAACAGGCTTGGAATCGGCAACAGTCAAATGAAATCCGTTCATAAAGATTTTGCCCTTCCATCAACTACAGATATCAAATAACTAATTTTATCAGTGGAAGACAATCCACTGTTGCTTACTAACATTGAACTGAAGGAGTTGAAGAACTCTTTCCACTCCTCCAGACTTCTAGTAAACCTCTTGACCTGGAGCTTCAGTAATTTTGCTAAGATTCGCGTTTTTTCTCTCGCTGTCATCGTTTCAATCCTATTCTCAGCTTAATCCTTTCTATTCGCAGGGTAAGCAGTTTCTTTAAACCTTCGTTTGTGATATCCATCTCCTTATTCTCACTGGCCGTGAGGGTAAGGAGATGAATATCTTGTTTCTTATTTCTTGTTCACTTCATACAACTGTTTATCTTCTTCGTACTTCTTGACGTTGTCTGTTAATTCGCTATGGTCACGAAGTTGGGATCTAGCCATTTCTTGTTCAATTCCCAATACCAAATGACTAAAATAACTTCTATTGCCTTCTCTTTCCTTTTAATTCTTTCATAGTAATCAATTTTTAATTACAACCCTTGTTCGTTACCTGTCTACTAAATCCTGCTCGGTGAATTATGTGTTGTTAAACACTTGCCTAGCGCTGGTAAACTTTAATAATTTAACCAGGCAAGTAACTTTAATCAAGAGGACTGTATATTTCACCTTTCACATTCTATTACTACGCATACACAAATTTGCAAAGAAAACCATTAGATATATACACCAGTAAAAACACGATAAATACATTTGTGGGCAATTATTGATTGTATAAATTGACCAAATTTAAAAACCCCACTAGAAATGACAAAATACTCAACACCTTACATACGTACAAAACAACTTAATTTACGTCACGTAAATCAGGAATCAGAAAAGGAGAATCCCAAGTGCAGCGAAGGGGATTTTTCCGGGAATAGTCGTTCTTACAACTGACTAATAGAAGCTGCAAGCCTATTGTTCTGATTCCATGACTTTGTAATGGTTGACGTCTAGCTACCGGGTGTTCAATGTAATATATCCTTAAGAGTAGCTCTATGTTCTATGCGCAGGTATCCGTTACTTGTTATATCAGAAAATGACTTGATGTAACATACTTATCCATGTGCGCTATTTTCTCATGAAACTACATTCACTAAATGATTGAATAAGAGCGAATAAAAACGGAATAAGATTTAACTTTGGATTCACATACTTGAATATTATTATTTTCAAAATATATAACATCTGGGGAGATATGAAATTGTGAATTTAGGAATAGGACAAAATGTGAATTACAATGACATTATAACATGTCCACATTTGCTACGGCGTTAAGACATTCATCTTTCGAAAGGTATAGACTTTCGAAACAAAATGGGAGAAGACTGCTTGAATGCTTATAGTACTTTGCATTAGTGATTTTGGAACGCTTTACACCGCAACAGAAAACTGTCAAGCAAGCAACATGCCCTTTGTTGCTATTTCAGGGACGAAACGGTGCCTTCTGGTACACATGAATAAAGTGGGCACAACGCTGTTAAACGTAAATAAATAAAACAGAGCACAGTGAGTAGTTAATTGATCATTACCACTACTTGGTTACTTACTGAAAATACAGAGTTCTTAGTTACTTTCATTCCAAAGGTATGTTGATAAAAACTGCTGTCAAACATAAAACACACATTATAATTCTAAACAACACAAGGATTCGATTCAGGTGGAGACATAAGCGTAGCATCTTTACTGTACCTTTGTTAAATTTTGCTCCTGTGATTTTAAGATTCAGGTTCTCAATCTGCCTTTCCAGCCCTTCAACTAAGTAAAAATTAATTGGGAATAAGTATAATTCAAAGAGATATGTAGTGATATTTTTAGTATTAGTGGGATTAGTTATAGAAACAGTAATAGCAGCAGCAGTAGTAGTAGAAGAAGAAGAAGTACAACGTATTCAAAAACGTTGAAATAACAGGGCATATTCAGGGACATTTTAATAGAAATATAGTTTTAAGTATTAAAAATTCTTGAGTTGTTACACGAGGAAGTTATTACCAAACAGCTTATCCGATTTTAACTGGTAGGAATGCTTGATCTATTTCCTATTGTCACCTTGAAGAGGATTTAACGGAATGAGAAGAAGTCCATGAAATATACAAAAGTGAATTTAAGTACAATACAATTGCCTATTGCAGTTACTAGAACTACAAGAATTGTTTACAAAAATACAACCAGTAATCAGTTTCCCATAAAAGATCACGCAATTCTCAAGGGCACTAATGGACTGTGCAAGGACGCCACTAATCTAATAGATAGCTACTCCTCAATAAAACAAAACATAATCCGAATATAAGCATTTTCTTGATTTTAAGATATAAAATTCAAAGAAAACGAATATATGATCTTTAATATTGTATATTTCGACAGC